>JAKDEW010000113.1:1074619-1298131 GCA_021963965.1 Artemisiospiza belli
AGTGACTGGGAATGTGCTGGTAGGAACTGGGGTACACTGGGAGAGACTGGGAGAGACTGGAACAAAAGTGAGGGTGAAAGGGAACAACTGGAACCATGTGGGGCACAACTGGTTCATACTGGCAGGGACTGGGAGCACACTGGGCTCATCTTTGGGTCATACTGGGAGGGACTGGACTAACACTGGGAGTGTCTGAGAGTGACTGGGAACACACCATGCACATCATGCCCCATACTGGGAGCAACTGGGAGCAAATGGCATCATACTGGGACTGACTGGATTGATCTAGCTGGAGGCAACTGGGACCATACTGGGAGTGATTGAAAGTTACTGGGATTATACTGGGACCATACTGGGAGTGCTTGCATGTGACAAGGATCATACTGGAGCTTCCTAGGCTCTTATTGGTATTGAAAGGGAGCAACTGGGATCACACTTTGGGCTACTGGGAGGAACTGAGAGAAAGTGGGATCATGCTGCAAGCAAACTGGAGGAACTGGGAATTACTGGATGCAGGCTGGAGGCAACTGGGATATGCTGGGCATGACTGAGAACATACTGGGATAACAAGCAAATTCCTGGGATCACTGTGAGTGTCTGGGAAGAACCATGGACATGCTGAGGGAAACTGGGATGTACTGGGAATGTTTGTAGTCATACTGGGAATGACTGGGAACAAGAGGGACCATGCTAGGGAGAACTGGGACCATGGTAGGGGCAACTGGGAGTGAGTGGGAGTGACTGGGTCTACACTGGGGGCAACTGGGCATGACTGGCATCATGTTGGCAGGGACTGGGATCACATGGGGAGTGACTGGGACTATAGAAGGGAAAACAGGGTTCAACTGGGATCACACTGGGAGGAACAGGGAGCAATTGGACCCATGCTGGGGGCAACTGGGATCATACTGGGTCATACTTGGAGCAACTGGGACTGCACTGAGGGTGACTGGGAGTGGCTGTGAGCAACTGGGATCAGGCTGGAAGCAACTGAGGACAACTGGGACTAACTGGGAACCTCCTGGGAGTAACTGGGATACGCTGGGAGTGATTGAAACCACAATGGGGGTAAATGGGGGCAACTGGAACCCCACTGGATGATAATGGGAGCAGCTGTGCCCATGCTGGGGTCATACTGGAACTGGCTGGCATCATACTGGGATTGACAGGAATAGTACTGGGAGTATCTGAGAGTGACTGGGATCCTCCTGGAACCAAACTGGGAGTGACTGGAAAGGTGCTGGCTCTGACTGGAACCATGCTGGAGGTGACTGGGAGCAACTGGGCCCACACTGGGAGTGACAGGGAGTCACTCTGAGCATGACGGGAATCATACTGGGAGGATCTGGGAGTGACTGGGATCATACTGGGGGTGGTTGTAACCATACTGGGAGTGACTGGGTGCAACTGGGATCATCCTGGGAGCCACTGGGATTGCAATGCTTGTGAATGGATCCTGATTAGGGGGTACTGGAAGCTACTGGGCCCATGTTGAGAAGAAAATGTGGCACATTGGGAGCAACTGGGATCAACTGGAAGGTACTGGAACCATGCTGAGGGGACTAAGGACACAGCTGGTGCAACTGGGTGTGAGACTCTGTCCAAAATTTCCCTCATCTGCCTCACGATTGTCATTGGGGACAACTGAAGAAAAGACCCCCCTGTCTTAAATCTCTGGCCCTGTAGGAGAAAGTCACATGCTAAGGGCCTGGAGACCTGAGAGCATTGCTAAGCTATTGTTTCACAGGTGTGTTTACTGTATGCTACACTGAGCTCAGTGAAAAGAAGAGAAAGACATTCTGCCCTTTTTGCAACAATAGCTCTGGGATTTTTCCCCCACCTCTCGGCCTGGTCAGACTTCTCCTGAGTTTTGGGTGGTCCTCCAAAGAAGACCCCTCTCACGCGTTTGCAATCACCGTGACAGACAAACTGAGATGTAAGAAGCCTCTTCACCAGAGAAAAACCAAGACATGAAATGCCTATGTGAGAAGGCCCCCTCTCACACTTTCCAAGGACTGGGACTGAGACCCCTAACCCAGGGGAGGTGTGTGGGAGAGGCAAGCTAACCAAAGCAAGATGGATGTTGCAGGTGTGAGCACTGGACCACAAAGACAGTGGCTCTCACCCACTGCGGAGAACATGGACTGTGTGTACCCTTCTCTAAATACCATTCTTTCCCCCAAAGATACAATAGACTACCTTTGATCCAGGGCCTCCAAGGTAGGGCTGGAGCCCTTGGGCTGTGAGCAGAGGCTGAGGGATCTGGGCTGGTCCAGCCTGGAGCAGGGAAGGCTGAGGGGCTCCTCATGCCAGCCTGGCAGTGCCAGCCAGGAGGGGATGGAGAACACAGAGCCAGGCTCTTCACCGGGGAGCCTGATGGGAGACAAAAGCCAGTAGGTGGAAGGGGAAAGAGGATAGATGAGTCAGGGCATGAGGAGATGAAATGAGTCAGGCTGGTTTCAGTATTTCCTCAACACCAAGAGCAGCCGGACCTCCCTTCTCCATCCACCACTGAAAGCTTTGCAAATCAGGAATTGTTGGAGCTTGTTTTCCCCAACTCCAGGACAATGATCCTGATACAAGAACTTAATTGTGTTTATATCTATCACAGAACCACATTTGTCTGAAAGTAATTTTAGTATGGAAATCACTTGTGTATGATGGACTCGTCAGATGCTGCTGGGACGTTGCACATGGCTCAGGGAAAAGCGTGATTGTTATTAAATTGTGTCCTGTTCAACTATGGTCTGTTTGCCATGAAAAGAAACTTTCTGTGCCTCTGAGTCTCACCAGTTCCTGGTCCCTCAAAGGACACAAACCTGATGAGTTGTGGTTCCCACTGCAGGGGCTGCACCGGCACCTCCCTCCATAGCGAGAGCAGAGCTCCCTTGTCCCAGAAAGTCCCTGGCAATGCAGGGATGAAGGAGACAGGACAGGCTGTGGGGATCAGGGGCAGGGCAGAGCCAGGGAGAAGAATGACTTTTGCATTTGATGGAGCTGTGCCTTCCCTTGGCTTTGTTGGCTGACAATAAATGAACAGCCCTCTGTGTCTCAGGCAGCTCCTTCTCCAAGGAAAGCAGGTGGGAGTTGGAGCCAAGGAGCTGAAAGCTGCAGGTGCAGCCTGGGCTGGAGGGAGCTCAGATTGGCACAAGGCTGCTCTGAGTGCCAGGGCTTGGATGGGGAAATGGTGGGGTGGGGGTAGGGACAGAGTCTGATTGATTGTCAGCCATGAAGGGTCTTGATTTCCATATCTATTCAAACTGCATGAGGAGGTACTTGGATTCAATGTCAACTGGAAATTGCACCATTGCACATATCAATTTATGAACAGGGAAAAAAAAAACTAAACAGGACCTAAAAAATCTACTCTCCCCGTCTTTTTAAATGGAATCTATTCCATTTGAATACACTACTGAAATCTGTCTAATTAACCACAAAAGATTTGATAATTAAAATTCAATTATATCCAGAGACTTGGCTCGTTAAGGTGTTCTCAATGTTAATGAGCCCTGGGACACTGAATTCCCGCACTGAAGAGCTGAAGGCTGAACAAGCCTCTGGAGCAGGAAAATTCAGCAGGAGCCTCCAAGTTGCTGAGGATGTCAGCAGCCCCCACTGAGGCCATCCCTGCCCAGAGACCGTGGCGGAATGGGCAGACAAGGAGAGCGTCCCTGGGGCTGGGGCAGCACAACTCAGAGGCAGCAGCGGCTCCAGCTGGGCAATGGAGTGTGGAATGTGGCTGGGAAAGCCCTGCCTGCGCTGGGCCAAGCAGGACACACAAGCCCTGAAACCCCATCTCCCAAACAACTCTCTCAATGAGACATTTAAAAGGAATTACAAATCTTTGTGTACTCTGAGTTGGACTCACAGGAAAAACACCAACAAGAGATCCTCAGGCGCTCCAAACAACCAAACAGCCTTTACTGGCAACTTTAGAAAATCAAAGAAATTTTGGCAAATGGTTCATTATGATATAGTAGTGATTTTGGTTTGTTAATTTAAGATTTTTCTGATCTTGAGATTTCTTAATTAATGTATTGATGAGAGCAGTGGTTTTTAGTGTCGGCTAATTATTTATGTATTTATTTCATTATGAGATAGGATTATGGGAAAGGTAAAGTAGGCCTAACACTTTAAAAGGGTATAAAGAAATTTTTATTAAAAGTAAATTAAAGAATAAAAACTAGTAAGACTTAAAATAAACCCCTTTTGAACACTTTTTTTCTTTATAACTTTTTCTTTTTTCTGACACTGTAAAGAAAGTAAACTTAAAATTTCTTGTTTGTTTACTATTTCTAGAATAGTCTTTTTTTATTTAACTTAGGGAGAGAAGATTTTCTTGTTAAGGTTATGGAGATTTTTTTACAAGAGGAAAAAATAGCTTTTTTGTGATTCTTACTTCTGTCATGGATTCTTACTTCTGTCACACTTCAACAGGTGTCTGGGGAACTCTGTTATTGTGAAGTTGTTTTTATTGCTACAAACTTTTTTACAGCTTGTTGATGGGCCATGTCAACTTATGGGGTATTGTGTTAAAGGTGAGTTCTTTAAGGGTAAATTTTTTATTTTTTACTTTTAAAATTGTTTTTATCTCTGGGAATAGAGATCTTCTTTTAGGGATGCTGGACTACTTTTTTCCCCCCTTTTATGAAACTGTTGCTCTTTTAATATTTGTTTAATTTTAGTATGCAGGGGTTTTTTAATATTAATTTTTTAAATTGTTTAATATTTTTGTGCTACAAAGAAAAAAAGGTTTTTATAGTTTATAAAAGATTTTTCTTTTAGGATTAAGGTACTTTTCTTCTTTTTTATTTGGGATTTAATTTTTTCTTTAGTGACTTTGATGTTTTTTAATTTTTTTTTTATATGCTTGTATTTGGTTTTTTTTTCTTTTACTTGAGGGAGGATTGAAGTATTGAAAGGATTAACACCTGACCTGCCAGTAACTTGTGGCGGAAGTTGCGGTTGGGTTGTGTTAGGATTGTTTTTTGGATGATTTTGGGGTTTTTTGTGTTTAATTTTAGTTGGAGGGTTATTTTGTGTGTGTTGTAGGTTGGTTTTGGAGTTTTTGGTTTGAGTTGTGTTGGGGGGACGGGACTTCATGGTAAGATTTTAATAGCTGTGGCTGGCTTTGTTCTGGTTGGGTTTTGTACCTTCTTTTGTTTTCCTGTTTGGTAGTTGTTGGGGTTTGGTTTGGTTAGAATGGGGCCGATGGGGGGGGCAGTCTGGGGAGAGGGAAAGGGGCTCGGCCCAGGGCAGGGTGGTTTGGTTTGGTTTGGTTTGGTTTGGTTTGGTTTGGTTTGGTTTGGTTTGGTTGAGATGGGGGCTGGGGCCAGGGCCCGCTGCTTCTTTGTTGGAAAGAAAGAGGAGGTTCCTGGGTTTTTCATCTTTACCATATGTGTTTAACAGAGGCGTGTTCAGTATCTTAGTGGTTTAGCAGATTGCCAGTTACACAGAATGTTTTTTATTGCTTTTTAAAATTCTTCTCATGTCAAACTACGACAGACATTCAATCAACAAAAAACACTTCTCAAAGCATTGACTTGGCCCATTCAACTTCACAAACTCTCAGCCTGTTCAATGGATTGTTAATCAAAATTTGCAGGAGCACAGAAACAGAAGAAGACACAGAAAGAGAGAAAGACAAAAAAGATACAGAGAGGCATACACACAGCTATCAACTCCAGGATTCCAGCAGTGTTCAGATGGAAATTCCAAGAAGAGGTAGGGTCAGGATGTGTGCTTGCCTTGTGGTCAGCCTTCAGTACCCCTTGGTCTCCCTGGGCCCTTCCCCCAGGTGGGCCTTGGGCTCATTTGGTCCCTCAAGAGCTGGGCTGGGGGCTGCAGAGGTGGCTGTGGAGCATTGCCTGTGTTGTGCCAGGGACTGGCAGCCACTGCTGGGCTGGGATAGAGGCTCTGGGGGGATTGGGGTTCCAGGGCGGGGCAGTGCTGGGTTTCCAGGGCAGGGCAAGGCTGCACCTGCCCCTTCCTCCCCCACACATGAAATGTCTTGAGTCAACAATCTCCTCCAGTCCGTCACAGTTAGGGAATGTTGGAGGTGAAATCCCAATTCTGGCCATGGGTGCCTGGAGGAGAAGGACAGTTCTTTGCCATAGGAAGGAAAGCACAGAGCCCCAGGGTTTGGAAGGCAGGTGAGAGCTTCACCGGGCCAGAGGGCCAGCCAGACTTGTCAGAAATGGCAGATTTTGTTTGGGGGCCAACTTTGGTTTTAGGGAATTTTGGAGACGGAATCCCAGTCTTGGCCATGGGAACCTGGAGAAGCAGAACAATTCTTTCCCGTAGGAAGGAAAGCTTGGAGACTTCCTCAGTGTTTGGGGACAGATGGGAGGTGACCCTTGTGAAAACAATGTCAGCCAGACTTGTCCTGGCAAAATTCCTGTGGGAACAATCCTTGGATATAAGGAAATTTGGTGGTGAAATCCCAATTCTGGCCATGGGTGCCTGGAGGAAAAGGCCAGTTCTTTTCCATAGGAAGGAAAGGATGGAGCCCCATTGTTTCAGCAGCAGATGAGAAGTGACCCTCAACATGCCAAGGTCAGCTGGACCAGTCAGCTAGCTCATGGGAGGCCAAACCAGATGGATCTGTCCAGTCTTCCCTTGCTTTTATGGGGCCCTGAAATGTCACTATGGTGCCTTGGTTCTATGGGGCCCAACAGGGCCACAGTGGCTCCTTGATTACAAGAAGATCTGCTGTGTCACATAGGACCCTTGGTTCGATGGGGTCCAGCAGTGTCACAATGGTCCCAGTGATTCCATGAGGCCTTGCAGTGTCACAATGATCTTTGTGGTTCCACAGGCCCCACAGTGTCCCGGGACTCCTCTGTTCCATGAGCCTGGAATGTCACAATGGACCTTTGGACCTTAGGGGGTTTGCGGTGTCACAATGGTCTTCTTTGGCTCCACAGTGCCACAATGGACCATTGATGACAGAAGGCACCTCTTGTGTCACCCTGGAGCTTTGGTTCCATGCAGCCCTGCAGTGTCACAATGAACCCTTGGTTCAATGGGGTACCATAATGTCACCATGGCCCCAAGGTTCCATGCATCCCTGCAGTGCCACAATGGCCTCCTTTGGTTGCCCACTGTCACAATGGACCATTGATGACACGAGGCCCTGCAATGTCACAATGAACCTTTGGTTCCATGCAGCCCTCCAGTGTCACAGAGGCCTCTTGGTTTCACGAGGCCCCACAGCATCACAATAGTGCTCTTGGTTCTTTGGGGACCCCCAGGGTCACAATGGTCTCACTGGTTCCATGAGGACTCACAGTGTCACAATGCTTTGCTTATTCCATGAGGCTTCATAGTGTCACAATGGTCTCCATGATTCCATGAGTACCCTCAGTGTCATAATGGCCCCTTGGTTCCATGAGGCCATAAAGTCTCTTCATGGTGTCTCGATGGTTCCATGAGGCCTTGCAACATCACAATGGACCTTTGGATCCATGGGGTCTCACAGTGTCACAATGGCCTCTTGGTTCCATGACACCCCAAAGTGTCACAATGATCTCCACAGTTCCATGAGGTCCCATGGTGTCACAATGGACCCTTGGTTTGATGGGTTCTTTCAGTATCACAATGATCCCTACATTCCATGGAGTCACACAGTGTAAGTACAGTTCCCTTGGTTCCATGAGGCCCAGCAATGTCACAGTGCTCTCCATGATTCCATCAGGCCCCACAGTGTCACAGCGGACCCTTGATCTCACAGAACCCCACAGTGTCACAATGGTCCCTTGGTTTTATGGGCTCTGTGCTGCTGCAGTCCCCCTGTCCCCTTCTCAGGCCACCCTGCCAGCTGAGAAATGCTCCTTGGGGCTCGGCCTTGGCCAACAGCCCCAGGGCTCAGCTCCTCTGCAGCTCATCACAAACACTGTCTGCTCCAGGCACTGCTGCTGCCCAACCAGCTCCTGGCTTCTGTAGGAGCAGCCCTGGGAACTGTTTTGGTTTGGTTTTGTTGATGCTTTGTTTCCTTGGTGTGCGTGAAGAGTCCAGTCAGGAGCAGAGTGACTCTTGCCAAGGAACTTTGTGCTGCTGTCCCTTAATATTGAATCTGGTTTTTGCTGCTCCCTTGCCGGGGATTTTTTCAACGCTCTCAAGCCCTCGTTGGTAACAGGGTGAAGGAGCCCTGGCCCAGGCTCTGGCCCTGGGGGACACAGAGACACTGCTGGGGGGTCCCTGTCCCTCTGTCCCACCCCCAGGGCCCCGGCCCTCCTTCCCCATGTCAGACTCTGGGGCCGATCTCATGGAACATCCTCTGGGGGAGACTGCGGGGCTGGGGGGACCCCGGGAGACAGGGAACCCCGCTGTGCAGAAGCAGTGTGGGACTGCTCTGGTGGGAGCTGTGAGGGGGGCCAGGGAGGAGTGACCTCCCCAGGGACCTCACACAGCCCCTCTGAAGTCACACAGCCCCTCTGATGTCACACAGCCCCCTGTGATGTCACACACCCCCTGGGATGTAACACAGCCATCTCTGTGACCTCATACAGCCCCTGTGATGTCACACAGTCCCTGTGATGTCACAGAAGACTTGGTGATGTCAGAAAGTCACCCTGTGATGTCACTGCCTGTTCTGTGATGTCACACCCTCGCCTATGATATTTCCCACCCAGCCACCGATGTCACAATCCACTCTCTGATGACGCAGAGCCACCCTCTCTGATGACAGGATCTGCTCTATGGCCAGCCACCCTACTCTATGATGTCACAGACAGCTGTGTGATGTCACAACCCCCTCTCTGATGTCACAAAACCCTCTCTGTGATGTCATACTGCCACTCTGTAATGTCACAGCACACACTTTCACCTCACAGGCTGGTTATGTTGTAATACATGGTGTCACAGCCTGCTCTGTGATGCCACAGAATCCACTCTATGATGCTGTAGCTGCTCAATGACCTCTCACAACAAAATCTGTGATGTCATAGCCCAATCTGTGACCTCACACAGAACACTCTGTGCAGTCACACAGCCCCTTGCTGACATCCCAGCTGCTCTGTGGCTCTGTGACACAGCCCCAGAGGTGCTGCTGTGACACAGCCCGCTCTGGGACATGCCACAGCCCCTGCCAGTGCTGAGCCCCTGTGAGCTCTGTCTGTGCCCTGCTGGTGTCCCTGAGGGGCCCTGGCAGTGCCCCAGCCCTGCTGGGCTGTGCACTGGAGCTGCTCCTGGCCAGAGCTGTCTCTCTGCAGTGCTGCCCTTGCCAGGAGCTGCCTCTGGGCCAGGAGCCTGGCCCAGCTCAGCAGCACAGACACAGCACAGGGACTTTAATGACTCTCTGGTCCTTTGGTACTCTTTGCCTGCCATGGCCAAAGTGCTGCAAAAGTTGGCTCTGGCAGGGCTGTCTTGCAGCTGCTGCACATGTCTGTGCCCTGTGCAGCCCAGGCTGTCCCACGGTGTCCCTGCCCTGCGCCTCTGTCCCTGCAGGCTGTCGTCATCCCCCAGCTGCCCCACCTGGCTGGGCCCTTCCTTTGCTGACTGCTCTGCCTCCTGCCTGCCTCTTCCTGCCCACAAAAAGCCTTGGCATTAATACCAAAAAGGTTCATTACATTTTTACTGTGCCTGTGAACTTTTAGCACAGGAACAAGGCATGCAGGGGCTGCTTTCCCAGCAGGAATGGTTGGAAGACAGGAAGACCTCTGGCTCAAGATTGCAGTGGCAGAAAAAAGAAGGACTGAATCTAGGAACTTGGGGTGGGTTTTGTGGTAATGGGTAAATAGTTATACACATTTAGTGACAGGGGTAGAATTACATCCCCACATAAGGTTAGGAGTTATCCCTCGCTAGACCTCAGGCCTGAATCAATGATACCCTCTTAAATAGCAATTTTGTGTTTATGAGTCTTATTCTGATATTCTGGAGATTTGGTGACAGCAAGGCCTCACAGAACCAAGGATCCAGCTATGACACTGAGCAAACTCATGGAACATTGTGACCCAGCGGAACCCCATGGAACCAAAGTCCATTTTGGCACATTTGGGCCACATTGAACCAATGGTCCATTGTGATACTGCGGATGCAAGGAGATCATTGTGACCCTGAGAAACCTCTTGGAACCAAGGGGCCATTCTGACACACAAGGCCCTGTGGAACCATGCATCCATTGTGACACTGCAGAACCTCATGGAACAGAGGTGACCGTGTTCTACTGTGGAACTCATGGAACAAAGGGTCCATGGTGACACTGCAGAAGCAAGGAGACTGCTGTTGGCCGTATGAACATTCATGGATCCAAAGCTCCATTGTGACAGAGCATAGCCACATGGAGCCAAGGGACCATTGTGACACTAGAAGGCCTCATGGAAGCAAGGAACCATTGTGGCACTATGGAGTGTTGGCAGGCCAAGGGGCAGTTGTCACACTGTGCAGCACCATGGAACCAAGGAGTCTATTGTGACAGTATAGGGCCGCATAAAATTAGGATTCATGGAACAGTGCTGGACCCCATGGAACCAAAGGTCCATTGTGGCATGGCCTCATGGAATCCTCGAGGCCATTCTGACACTTTGAGGCCTTGTTGAATCAAGGGGCTCTGCAGGACCTCATGGAACCAAGGAGACCCTTCTGACACTGTGCGTCCCCATGGAACCAAGGGGCCATTGCGATACTTTGGCACCCAGGAGACCCCTGGGACACTGCAAGGCCTCATGGAAGCAAGGAGCCATTGTGACACTATGGGGTCCCATGGAAACAAGGATCCAATATGACACCACCACTATGACACTGCAGGGCCCCATAAACCCAAGGGAACAGGGAACAGGTCTGGTGTGCTTGGCCTGACTGGTCCAAGTGCCCTTGGCATGTCAAGGGTCTCTTCTCATGTACCCCTGAAACCCTAGGGCTCTGGGCTTTCCTTCAAATGAAAAAGAACTGCCCTTCTTGTTTGAGCATCCATGGCCAAAATAGGATTCCCCGTCCAAAATTCCCAATATCCAGGGATTGCTCCCAGACAAAACACTGCCATTACCAACAAGCCTGGCTGACCTTGATTTCCTGAGAACTGGCTCTCACCTGCCTTCAAACATTGGGGCTCTGTGCTTTCCTTCCTATGGAAAAGGACCCTCCCTCCTGCACAGGCACCCATGGCCAAAACTGGCACTTTTCCTCCAAAATTCCCTATATGCAAGGGCTTCTCCCAGACAAAAGCAGCTAGGACAGACTGCTCTGTCTGGCCTTGGCCTCTGGTGGTCACCGCTGTTCTGCTCTGAAACACTGGGGCCCTTTCCTTCCCATGGAAAAGAACCATCCTTCTTCTCCAGGTGCCCATTGCCAAATTTGGGGTTCCACCTCCAGAAGTCCTATATCCAATGATTACTCCTACACAAAAGCTGCCATTACAGCTGGGTCTGGCTGGCCTTGGCCTCCTGAGGGCTGGCTCTCACCTGCCTTCCAAACACAGGGGCTCTGTGCTTTCCTTTCTATGGAGACATTGGAGACACTGTGGGGTCTCGTGGAACGAACAACATCTTTGTGGCTCTGTTTGGCCGCATGGTCCCAAGGGGCCAGTGTGAAGCAGCAGGGCTTTGTGGAACCAAGAGGTCATTGCTGCATTTCAAGGCCCCCTGGAGCCAAAGGGCCGTTGTGATCCTGCAGGGCACTGTGGATCCATGGAGACCATTGTGGCATTGCAAGGCCCCATGGAATCATGGAGACCATTGTGACACTGTGGGGCCCCACAGAACCAAAGGGCCACTGTGACCCTGCAGGGCGTCTTGGAAGCACAGGGACATTTTGACACTGCAGAAACAAGGAGAGCATTGTGACACTGGAGAGTGCCATGTAACCAAGGCAACATGGAATACATCTGGCTGGCTTGGCCTCCCAGGGGCCACCTGACAGGCCCAGCTGATCTTGGAATGTTGAGGGCTGCCTCTCATCAGCCACTGGAGAACTGAGGCTCCATGCTTTCCTTCCTATGAAAAAGAACCATCCCTCTTTCCAGGTGCCCACAGCAGAAACTGATACTTCCCCTGAAAAATTCCCTATATGCAAGGGTTGTCCCAGACAAAAGCTGCCAGGACAGTGAGCTCAGGCTGGCCTTAGTCTTAGCTCACCTCTCATCTCAAGGATGCCCTGAGGAAAGTATTTGAACAGGCTTGACTGCCGGAACATCAATGAGTTTCACACTCTTAGATGCTCTTTTTATCATATGTGTCTTTTATTTCTCATTGTGTATTATGCCAGAAATGTTATTTTCAGCTAAAAAATATTCTTACTACTTTACCAGTGTTATCTGACACAAAACAACCCCTCTGCATATGGATCCTGGTCACCTGTATAAGCAAACACAAGAAATAATCCAGCAGGAATTATTTGTCCCTGCTCCCCTCTGTCCCATCTCCTCTGGAGCTGGAGGTGCAGCCCCAGCACTTGGGAGGGCTCAGGAGGTCAAAAGCTCAGCTCCCACACAGAGAACTTGCAGACCTGGAGGTGCTTTTCTTGGCCCCTGCATGCTCAGCCAGGCTCAGATGGACACTGATGGTTTCTGGGCCAGGTTCTCTGAGCCCAGCCCAGCTCCCTGCAAGCTCTGCCAGCTTCCCTGAGCTCTGGGCAGCACCAAGGGCCTCTCCCCAGCCCAGCCCAGCTGGCTCTGGCCCCACAGCTCTGCTCAGGCCAGGCTGCTCTGGGCACTGCCCCACGGCCTCAGCCCCTGGCAAGGGCACAGCAGCAGCTGCAGCTGCCACAGGACTCAGCCCCAGCCATGGGGGAAGGAGCTTGGCCAGCCCAAAGGAAGTTCCCTGGCTGTCCTGCAATGTCACAATGAAGTTTTGGTTCCATGAGTCCCCCATTGTTTTATGAATCCTTAGTTCCATGGGGCCCTGTAGTGTCAAAATAGTCTCCTTGGTTTCAGGGTGCCACAAAGTGCCACAATTGCCCTTTAACCCAAGGTCACTATGTGACATTGGGGCCACATAGTATCACAATGGACTCCTTGGTTCCATGAGGTCTTGTAGTGTCACAATGGGCTCCTTGGTTCCATAGGGATGCAAAATGCCACAATGGCCCTTTGGCTTCACAAAGTCTCAAAGTGTAAAAATGGCCTCCATGGTTTCCCAAGGCCATGCTGTTTCACAATGGACCTATGACTCCATGATGCCCCAGAATGTCACAACATGCTCCTTGGTTCTGCCCTTTAAGAATGCCCCCTTGGTCCCTTGGAGCCCCACAGTTACACTGTTGTGCCCTTGGTTCCATGAGGCCCTGCAGTGGCACAATGGTCCTTTGGTTCCACGTGGCCCCATGTGTCACAGTGATCTCCTTGGTTCCATGATACCCCATAGCACACCAATTCCACAGTGCCAGAATGGCCCCTTTGTCCCATGGAGCCCCACAGTGTCAATATGGTCCCCTTGATTCCATGAGGTCCTGCTGTGCAACAATGGCCCCTTCGTTACAATGGGTTCCAAAGGCTCATAATGATCTCTGTGGTTCCTTGAGGCCCTGCAATATCCCAATGGACCCTCGGTTCCAAGGTGGCCCACAGTGTCACAAGGCTGCCTGAGTGCGACAAGGCCCTGCAGTGCTGTAGTGGCCCCCTGGTTCCATGAGGCAAAGCAGAATCAGAATGGTCCCTTTGGTTCCATGGAGCACCACAGTGTCACCATGGTCCTATTGGTTCCATGGAGCACCACAGTGTAACAATGGACCTTTGGTTCCATGAGGTTCCACTTCATCTCAATAGACTTTGGTTCCATGAGGTTCCTCAGTGTCTCAATGGCCCCTTGGCCCTGCTGTGTCACAGTGGTCGGTGGTTCCATGAGGCTCCACATGTCCAAATTGTCTCCTTGCTTCTGTGTAACCCTACAGAGCCACAATGGACCCTTGGTTCCATGAAGCCCTACTGTGTCACAATCAAAATTTGGTTCCATAAGTTTCTACTCTGTCAACAATGGTCTGAGTTCTACAGTGTCACCATGGATCCTTTGTTCCATGAGGTTCTATAGCATAACATGATTATCTTGATTCCAGAAGGTTCTGCAGTGTCACAGTGGACCCTTGGTTCCATGCAGCCCCAAACTCTCACAATGACCTCATGGTTTCAGGAGCTTCCATACTGTCATCAATGGTCTCCTGGCTTCCACAAGGCCTTGCTCTGATACTTTTGGACTTTTGTTTCCATGGGGTTCCACTGCGTCACAATGGACCCTTTGTTCTATGAGGTTCCAAGTGTCACAGCTGGATCCTTGGTTCTGTGAGCCTCTGCTGCCACCAACTGGCCAAAATATCCGAATAAGTCTCCTAACACTAACTTGGTGTCTAAGAGAGCAGCATTTATTCAGGCCTGAGGTGCAGTGGGTGATAACTACTTACATAGACACGTGATTCTACCAGTGTATCACTTATATACAGTCACTATGTGCATATTAAAATTTACTCATTTCCATAAAACCCACTCCAAGTTCCAAGATTCAGTCCTTGCTTTTTCTATCACTGCATTCTTGAGCCAGATGTCTTCATCTTCTCTTCCACCCATTCCTGCTGGGAAAGCAGGCCCTGAATGCCTTGTTTCTGTGCTGAAAGTTCACAGGCACAGTAAAAATTGAATTAACCCTTTTGGTATTAATGCCAAGGCTTTGTGTGGGCAGGCAGAGGCAGGCAAGAGGCAGAGCTGTCAGCAAATGAAGGGCCCAGGCAGGTGGGGCAGGCGGGGGATGCCGACAGCCTGCAGGGACAGAGGTGCAGGTTTGCCCAGCATCAGAGACACCTTTCCCTTGCTTGTCCCTGTGTCCTGTCATCACTGCCACCATAGTGATGTAGTGTTCTACTCTGCCTGGAACCTGGGGACACTTTCTCAGTCTTGTCCTTCAATGGGACCCATTACCCCTTCAAGAAAACTTCAGTGTTTCAATCACTTTTTGAGTTCTTGAGAAGTTTTTTGAGCACGCTCTGAGGGACTGAGTCCAATGCAAAGAGCACCAAAGGCCCAGAGAGTCATTAAAGTCCCTGTGTTGTGTCTGTGCTGCTGAGCTGGGCCAGGCTCCTGGCCAGAGGCAGCTCCTGGCAAGGGCAGCGCTGCAGAGAGACACCTGTGGCCAGGAGCAGCTCCTGTGCACAGCCCAGCAGGGCTGGGGCACTGCCAGGGCCCCTCAGGGACACCAGCAGGGCACAGACAGAGCTCACAGGGGCTCAGCACTGGCAGGGGCTGTGGCATGTCCCAGAGGGGGCTGTGTGACAGCAGCACCTCTGGGGCTGTGTCATAGAGGTACAGAGCAGCTGGGATGTCAGCAAGGGCCTGTGTGACAGCACAGAGTGGGTTGTGTGAGGTCACAGATTGGGCTGTGACATCACAGAGTTTGTTTTGTGAGGTCATTGAGGAGCTACAGCATCACAGATGGGATTCTGTGGCATCACAGAGCAGGCTGTGACACCATGTATTACAACATAACCAGCCTGTGAGGTGAAAGTGTGTGCTGTGACATTACAGAGTGGCCGTATGACATTGCAGAGAGGGTTTTGTGACATCACAGAGGGGGTTGTGACATCACACAGTTGACTCTGCCATCATAGAGGGTGGCTGTGTAACAACACAGAGCAGTCTGTGATGTCACAGAAAAGACTGTGACATCACATGGTGACTTTGTGACATCTCAACATCTTCTGTGACATCACAGTGAAGCTGCATGACATTCCAGGCTGACATCCCAAATTTGGTTCTGTGGCATCACAAGGGTTCTGTGTGACATTCCAGAGTGGGCTGTGATATCACAGGTGGCTGTGTGACATCATAGGGGGCTGTGTGGTACAACAGGGACACTGTTACATCACGGGGGGGGCTGTCACATCACAGAGATGGCTGTGTGACATCATAGAGAGCCATGTGATATCACAGGGGCTGTGTGACATCACTGGGGCTGTGTGAGCTCACTGAGGAGGTCACTCTGCCCCGCCCCCCTCACAGTTCCCCCCAGAGCAGTCCAACCCTGCTCGTGCACAGCGGGGTCCCCTGTCCCCCCCGGGTCCCCCCGCCCCCGGTGCCGCAGCCTCCCCCAGAGGATGTTCCACGAGATCGACCCCAGAGCCTGACACGGGGACGGGGCCCGGGGCCCTGGGGGTGGAAGAGGGGGACAGGGACCCCCCGGCAGCGTCCCCGTGTCCTCCAGGGCCAGAGCCTGGGCCAGGGCTCCTTCACCCTGGTACCAACGAGGCCTTGAGAGCGCTGAAAAAAATCCCCAGCAAGGGAGCAGCAAAAACCAGATTTAATATTAAGGGAAAGCAGCACAAAGTTCCTTGGCAAGAGTCACTCTGCTCCTGACTGGACACTTCAGGCACATCAAGGAAACAAAGCAGCAAAAAAACCAAACAAAATCCAGGCAATCAAACCAGAAATGTACCGAGAACTGTCCCTCTGTGTGTGTGCGAGACACAAGGACAGTGAGGGTAATGATAAAAGGAATATGGCCTAAAAGCTGAACAGAGCTCAAACTTAACAGAACTTAACCTTGACTGATAGCTTCAACTTCACAATTTAGCAAAAGAAAAGCACTTAACTGTACTTAACCTAACTTCTAACTTATGACTTAGCAATTTAACAGAGGAATAGCATTTAAAAGTATTCAACTCTGCTTATACCTTATATTAAACAACTTAGCAAAAGAACAACTCTTCACAGCAATTAACTTCACTTAGACTTAGTGATTTAACCTCACTTACAGGCCTGACTGACTCAGCTATCCAAGGCACTCAAGCCCCTCAGAGAGCAGCATTTCTGCCACATTTCCCCAGCACAGGCACTCCTGTGTGCACACAGACACCAAGAGTCAGTGCAAGGCACATGGGAGAAACTCCCCTGAGGGCAGGAAATGCTCACTGTAGATCCTTTGGCATCTCCCCAACACTTGAAGGGTTGAGCCTGGAGGAGTGGGGGGATCGGCCCAGGCTCCGCTGTTGTTCAGGATCCCTGAGTGCAGCAAACGGGAGAGTTCCCGGCTGGGAGAGGCCCCACTCAGAGGGAGTCGCTGGCCCAGGAGAGCTCCAAGGGCTCCTTTTGGAGCGCTGTGTGCAGGGCCCCAAGAGAGGGGCTTCAGTCCCAGCAATGGTTCATCCTGGCTGCACTTGGCACCAACAGCTTTCTTTGGCAGTGTAAGAACAGGGATGTTGTGCCACTGAGGGAACAAAAACAGTTCCCAGGGCTGCTCCTACAGAACCCAGGAGCTGGTTGGGCAGCAGCAGGACCTTGAGCAGACAGTGTTTGTGATGAGCTGCAGAGGAGCTGAGCCCAGGGGCTGTTGGCCAAGGCTGAGCCCCAAGGAGCATTTCTCAGCTGGCAGGGTGGCCTGAGAAGGGGACAGGGGGGAATGCAGCAGCACAGGGCCCATGGAACCAAGGGACAATTGTGACACTGTGGGGCCCTGTGAGACCAAGGAACCATTGTGACACTGTGGGGCCCTGTGAGACCAAGGGACCATGGTGACACTGTGGGGTCCTGTGAGACCACGGGACCACTGTGACACTGTGGGACCTCATGGAATCATGGAGACCACTGTGACATTGCTGAGCCTCATGGAACCAAGGGGACGGTCCTGACACTGTGTGGCTCTATGAAATGTCGGGTTCATTGTGACACTGAGAGGCGCCATCAAACCAAGGGTCCATTGTGACAATGCGGGGAGTCCTGAAACTGTGGAGACCATTATGACACTTTGGGGTGTGAGACAGAGTAAAGATCCATTCTGAATTAGGTGAAGTGTCTAAGAGAGGTGAAAAGTCTGTGAGGCCAAAGCTGAAGGAAGAACTCGCATGCCGAGACAGCAAGGAGACAGAGAAAGAAAAACAGAAAAGACCACAAGGTCGATTTGCCCCCAACTTAGAAATTCCTTTGATAAAGAAGAACTGGTGCTAAATGTCACACGGAATGAATATGTATGAACTTATTGTGAAACTGTATGCATATGCATTTGGAAGGGGGATAAAAGAAGACCTGAGGTCTTCAGAGCTACGCATGCCTTGTTGGGGGAACTTGCGTCCGGCGCGCGTCGTAAATAAACATACCGGGCTTTACAACTTTTATAAAGTTGTGAGGTTTCTTCTTTTCTCCGCAAAACAGGTGTCATGGAACCAAGGGGCCATTGTGATATTGCAAGACTCCATGGAGCTAAGGGTCCAAACTGTGACATTGCAGGGCCTCATGGAACCATGGAGAGACCATTAGGACACTTCACAGCCTCATGGAATAAGGAGACCATTGTGACACTGAGGGGCACCATGGAATCATGGAGACCATTGTGACACTTTGAGGCCCCATGGAATAACCAAAGCATTGTGTCACTGTTAGGCCTGATGGAACCAGTGAGTCCACTGGGACCCTGGAGGTCGCCAGAGAACCAAGAGGACCATTGTGATACTGTGGGGTCTCGTGAAACCAAAAGGCCTTTGTGACATTGCAGGGCTGCCTGGAACCAAAGGTCCAGTGTGACATTGCAGGCCCTCATGTCATCAATGGTCCATTGTGACACTGTGGAGCCAAAGGAGACCATTGTGACATGGCAAATCCCCAGGGTCATAAGGTTCATTGTGACATTGCAGGCCTCGTGGAACAGAGGAGTCACGTGACATTGTGGGCCCTGGGGAACCATGGAGACCACTGTGACACTGCAAGGCCTCATGGAATCAGTGGGACCATTGTGACACTGCAAGGCCTCATGGAATCAGTGGGACCATTGTGAGACTTCAGGGCCTTGTGGAGCCGAGGGGACATTGTGACAGTGCTGGACCCCATGGAAACAAGACACCAATATGTCACTGACATTTTTTCATAAAAATCCTTTCTTTGGGATTTTTCCTCTTCTGGGAAGCTGAGGTCCCAGAAGAAGAATGTAAACAATTGTTATCTGCTGCTGTGGAATGTAGCAGGTGCACCTATGATTGGCCCATGTTCCATGTTTACAATTAAGGGCCAATCAGGACCAAGCTCTCTGGGACAGATTTACAGAGAGCTCTCTTGTTTATTGCTATTCCTATTCTTTTCTTAGCTTAGCAGCTTCTGAACTTTTCTCTCTATTCCTTTTAGTATAGTCATAATGTACTATATATCATGAATTAATAAATCCAGCCTTCTGATCATGAAGCCAAGATTCTCGTCTATCTCTTCACCCCTGAGGAGCCCTTGCAAAGCCATGTAACACCATTGTGGCACTGTGGGGCCTCCTGGATCCAAGGCACCATTGTGACACTATGGGGCCCCACAAAACCAAGGGAAGATGGAACAGGTCTTGCTGGTTTGGCGTCCCAGGGGCCGCCTGACTGGTCCAGCTGACCTTGGAACATTAAGACTCTCTTGTCATCTGCTTCTGAAACACTGGTACTCCGTGCTTCCCTTCCCAATGGAAAACAACTGTTCTTTTCCGCCAGGCACCCATGGCCAGAATTGGGATTTCACCTCCAAATTTCCCGATATCCAGAGATTGTTCCAATAGGAATATTGCCAGGACAAGTCTATCTGCCAGTGGTTTCATGAGGGTCACTTCCCATCTGTCCCCAAAATACTGGGGAAGGCTCCATGCTTTCCTTCCTGTGGAAAGAACTGTCCTGCTTCTCCAGGTGCCCATGGCCAAGACTGGCCTTCCACCTCCAAAATTCCTTCAATTCAAAGACTGCTCCCAGACAAAATCTGCCCTTATTGACAAGTCTGCCGGGCCTTGGCCTTGTGAGGCTTTCAGCTGCCTTCCAAACACTGGTGTCCTGTGTTTTCCTTCCTGTGGAATAGAACTGTCCTTCTCCTCCAGGCACCCATGGACAGAATTGGGATTTCACCTCCAACATTGCCTGTTGTGAGAGACGGGAGGAGATTGTTGGCTCAAAACATTTTTGCATAGGGGAGGAAGGGGCAGGTCCAGCCTTGTTCTGCCCTGGAACTCCAATGCTGCTGTGCCCTGGAACCCCAATCGCCCCAGAGCCTCTATCCCAGCCCAGCAGTGGCTGCCAGTCCCTGGCACAGCACAGGCAATGCTCCACAGCCACCTCTGCAGCCCCCAGCCCAGCTCCTGAGGGACCAAATGAGCCCAAGTCCCACCTGGGGGAAGGGCCCAGGGAAACCAAGGGGTATTGAAGGCTGACCACAAGGCAAGCACACATCTTGACCCTACCTCCTCTTGGAATTTCCATCTGAACACTCCTGGAATCCAGGACTTGGTAGCAGTATGGGTGCTTCTGTATATGTTTTTTGTTTTTCTCTTTCTGTGTATATTTCTTCTATTCCTGTTCTCTTGCAAATTTTGAGTAACTTAAAACTGCACAGGCTTAGAGTTTGTGAAGGTGAATGGTCCAATTTAAAGCTTTGATAAGTGGGTTTTTTTTTTCATTGAATCTCATATTAGAAAAATTTGCCAAGTTTCCATAATTTTCTAATATAACTAGTAAAAGCTGTCTTGTTCTTTTAAGCTTCTGATGATCTCTTGTCAGAATTTCTGCACTGCGTCCAACTCAGAGGAAATAAACAGTTGCAATTTCTTTTAAATCTCTCATTGAGAAAGTTTTTTAGTGGATGGGAGTCAGGGCTTGTGTGTCCTGCTTGGCACACCCCAGGCAGGGCTTTCCCAGCCACATTCCACACTCCATTTCCCAGCTGGAGCCCCTGCTGCCTCTGAGTTGTGCTGCCCCAGCCCCAGGGACGCTCTCCTTGTCTGCCCATTCCGCCACGGTCTCTGGGCAGGGATGGCCTCAGTGGCGGCTGCTGACATCCTCAGCACCTTGGAGGCTGCTGCTGAATTTCCCTGCTCCAGAGGCTGGTTCAGCCTTCAGCTCTTCAGTGCAGGTATTCAGTATCCCAGGGCTCATTGACATTGAGAACACCTTAACAAGCCAAGCCTCAGGGAATAATTTAATTTAATTTTACAAATCACTTGCTCAGCCTTCAGCTCTTCAGTTCAGGAATTCAGTGGCCCAGGGCTCATTGACATTCAGAACACCTTAACAAGCCAAGCCTCTGGGAATAATTTGATTTCAGTTTTCAAATCATCTCTGGTTAACTTGACCGATTTCAGTAGTGTGTTCAAGCGGAGTATATTCTATTTAAAAAGATAATGAGAAAACTTTTTTAAGGTACTTCTTCGGTTTTTTTCCTGTTTATGAATCAGTATGTGTAGTCTCCAGTTGATACTGAATCCATGTACCTCCTCATGCAGTTTGAATAGATATGGAAATCAAGACCCTTTATGGCTGACAGTCAATCAGACTCTGTCCCTACCCCCACCCCACCATTTCCCCCATCCCAGCCCTGGCAGTCAGAACAACCTTGTGCAAATCTGAGCTCCCTCCAGCCCAGGCTGCACCTGCAGCTTTCAGCTCCTTGGCTCCAACTCCCACCTGCTTTCCTTGGAGACGGAGCTGCCTGAGACACAGAGGGATGTTCATTTCTTGTCAGCCAACAAAGCCAAGGGAAGGCACAGCTCCATCAAATGCAAAAGTAATTTCTCTGCTGGATATTAAATCCACTTTCCACAGCAGAACCCCTCAGAGCAATAGAAAACACCTTCTGTGCCCAGGACTGGTCCCAAGGTCCGCCCAAACCCTCCCTGCCCCAATTCTGCCCAGATTTGCTCTTTGCACACACGAGTCACACACTGAAGTCAGGAGCTCCCTCCATGGCAAGAGGGAGGAAAAGAGAGAAAGTGGATGAAGAACTCTCCTGTGCAGAACCAAGCTCCAAGTGCAGTCCCTGCAGTGGGAACCACGACTCATCAGGTTTGTGTCCTTTGGGCTCAGGGCCTGGTGACACTCAGAGGCACAGAAAGGTTTCTTGCCAACAAACACAAGTTGAACATTTGAACAGTTAAAGAACCATCACAGCTCTTCCCTCAGCTCTCTGGGATGTCCCAGCAGCATCTGACATGTCCACCATCCCCAAGGGATTTCTGTACATGAACAGTTTTAGGCAGAGATGTAAGAAAAGGTAATTTATGTAAGATATAAACACAATTAGGATGATGAATAATGTAGTATGTATTTGAACTTAAGAAAGATTGAGACTCCCTGAAGCTCAAAGCATGAAGCCAGTCAGTTTAGTGGCACTTGAATGACCAGAGAGCGTCTGGGGGAGGAAATCTGGGAGCAACAGCAAGGACATAGATCCAGCTGGTCGAGTCAAGAGATGTCCTTAGACATGGCCGTTCAAACAGGAGAGCTGGAAACACCTGATGGAAAAGGGAGACTAAATAATAGATGGAATATTGGTGACATAAGTAGATGGGAAATCCTTATTTCTACTCCTGCCATCAGTACACTTCCAGGAAATCCTCGTTCCTGGTGGGAAAACTTTGCCATTTCTTAAAACTACTCAAGTGAGCCAGATAATAAAGATTTGCTGGTGAATTATGAAAGGAACAGGTATTAAAACCTGTGCCCCTTTCCAGGCAGACATCAGTTGTGTGCCCATGAACAGGCAGTGACACTTGTGCCCTGAGGTGCACAGCTGGGATTGGATCTCTCTGAGAGCACCTGAGGGAGAGCAGAGCACCTTGCAAGCTGCAGGTCCCTGACAGCCCCACAGGGCTCCTGGCCCATCAACATCTGCTCTCCAGTCTGAAACAGGGCCCAACATGGTGCTGGGATCATCAGAGAGCTGAGGTGTGTGTTGGAATTCAATGCCCTCCCCGTCCCGCAGCAGCCCTGCATTTCCCTCCTGCAGCCTTGGTCTCCAGCACAGCCATGGAGGCTCTTTGGGCTCTGGACTGTTCCTGCAGCCCCCAAGGGCAGCTGAGCTCTACCTTTGGCACAGTCAGGCCTGGCCAGTGCAGGTCATGCTCAGCAATTGCTTGTGTGTGCCTGGCCTTGCTATCAGCCCCGGCAGCGGCTGTGTGGCCCCTTTGTGGCCCTGTGCTGGCCCAGCCATGGTGGCCCAGCCCCTGTGCAGGCCCAGCCCAGGCCAGGAGCATTGGGAACGGCCCCTGTGCCGTGGTGCCCACAGCAGCCTTGGGGCTCTGTGCCCCATGGCCTCCCTGCTGGGCAGCCTCTGCCAGCTCCTGCAGAGCCCGTGGCACCTGTGGGGCTGCAGAGACAGCCCTGCCCCGGGCTCTGCCGGCCTCTGGGCCAGCAGAGAGGCAGCCAGGGCTGGCCATGGCCGGGAACAGGCCCTGAGCCCCGCAGGAGGATGGAGCTGGGCCACAGCCAAACTCAGCCAAGGCCAAAGCTGGGCTCAACAGCCAGGGCTGCCAAGGGCTGGGCACAGAGTCTGGCGCTGACAAATGTCCTGGGCCGCCCCCCCTGCTCTGTCCATGCCACCAAGGGCACCGAGCAGCCTCGTCTCTGGGCCACTTGCCTGTTTTCAATGCCTTGCACAGGCACTGGCCCTGCCCCACAAGGCCTGGCCTGAGTCCTGCCCCTGCACGCTCAGCCAGGCTGAGATGGACACTGATGGTTTCTGGGCCAGGCTCTCTGAGCCCAGCCCAGCTCCCTGCAAGCTCTGCCAGCTGCCCTGAGCTCTGGGCAGCACCAAGGGCCTCTCCCCAGCCCAGCCCAGCCAGCTCTGGCCCCACAGCTCTGCTCAGGCCAGGCTGCTCTGGGCACTGCCCCACAGCCTCAGCCCCTGGCAAGGGCACAGCAGCAGCTGCAGCTGCCACAGGACTCAGCCCCAGCCATGGAGGAAGGAGCTTGGCCAAGGCCAGAGCAGGCTCCCTGGCTGCCCTGCTCCCCTCGGGCTGAGGTGCTGAGAGCTCTGCAGCCCCTGCTGCCATCCCATCTGCCCAGGGCAGCACAGGAGCCCCGGCCCTGGGGCCCTCAAGAGCTGCTCCTGCTCCAGGCCCAGGGCCCATGCCAAAGCTGGGGCAGCCACAAAGCTGTGCCCATTTCTGTTCATTGCTGCTCTGATGGGGATGGATCCTCAGCCGCTTGGAGGCTGATGATGAATTTTCCTACTCCAGGGCCTCTTCTTCCTTGAGCTCTTCACTTCAGGAATTAAGTGAGAAAAGATCATAAATATTTGTTCAAAAGACCCAAAACAAGAAAAGTCCATGCCAATAATCTAAGTTTTCAATTCTTCTGTGGTTATTTAGACAGATTTCAGAAGTCTATTCAAAGTGAATATACCATGTAGAAAACAATGCAGAGAGAACTGTTTTGTCCTGGTTTATTTTCTTCTTTATAGATTGATATCAGCAATCCCCAGTGGATATTGATCCCCAGCACCTCCTTGTGGGATCTCAGCCCCTCAGGACTGAGATGCAGAGTATCCGAGACCACCCTTGGGGGGCTCGGGAGTCCTGGAATGTTGCCAGAAGTGCCTGGTGGCTGGACTTTGATCCCACACAGACCACGACGACTGTATGAGGATGGGAGGATTTCACCAAGGTGAATGGTGAAGGAATAAGTTAATTAGAGTGTGAGACACAGGGTTTAGGATTTCTGTACAGGGGGGTCTAAAGAAGTAAGATGGAGGAATTGGGGTGTGTCCTGTTCTTCTTCTTCTTCTTCTTGGCCTCCATCTTCTGTGGTGATGGTGGCACTTTGGGATTGGTTATTACTAGAGGTGCACCGGTTAATAAGGGTATAAGGTATTGGGGAAAAATTATAAATATTTTCCACGTAACTTCAAGTATAAAGACAAGTGACCACCCCAGGGGCTCGCAGTGTGCCCATGGCTGGCTGCTGAGCAGACCTCTGTTGCGCTGAAAGAAAATCTTTTAGATAAACAATTAATAAACACCGAGACCGAGAAAAGATCAGAAGTCTCTTCTTGTCTTTTGGAGCGCCGGACTGTCCAAGGCCACCCTGGGCCTTTCCAGGCCACCTAAACAGCCGAGCGAAAAGAAAAAGAAAAACCGATAAGTGGCGTTCGCTGTGTGGGCTACTCCCCACCAACCCTTTCGGGGGGGGATCAGCCCTGAAGAGCTGAAGAACAGAGAGAAGCCTGAAGAAAAAAAAAAAAAAAGACAGAAGAAAAAAAAACGGCCAGGAGAGTCTGAAAAAAAAAAAAAACCAGCAGCCACTGAGAATTCCATCTCTCAGCTTCTACTGAAGACAGCTCGTAACAGGGCAGCCTGGATCGGAATCAGAAAGGTGCCGCTGATATCCTCTCCTGTGACTGCGGGCCAGAGAACGGGAGCCTTCGGACCGCTCTGACGACAGATTCGGTGAGAAGGTCAAAAATAAGAACATGGGGGGCACACTCTCCCAGGAACAACGGGAAATTTTGTCCGCCTCACAAGGCGTGGCTGAAGCATACACAGAAGGGATCCCAAAGAAAGAATTAAAACAGTTAATGTTGTGGGCAAGGCTTAATTACCCACTTGCCGAAACATGCCTGCTATTTGAAGTGGGGTTTTGGCAGGAAGTCAATAGACACTTATATCTGTTAGCAACAAAAAAAGATGAGACAGCGTTAAAGCTGCTCTCGCCAGCCAGGTTGATGCTGGAAGGTATTTCAGTGCAGTCAAAGACACTGGAACAGCAACGAAAAGTTGCGGCACCCTCGGAAGGAGGGGGGGAGCAAAGCTCCGGGAAAAAACTAGCTCTGGCCTCAAGAAGCCAGGGGGAAAGGGCTCTCGAGAAAAGAGAGCAGGAAATAATATTAAAACCCCCGGTCCCAAAACCCAGAAACCCCAAAAAAGTCCTAAAATGTCCTGTAACTCCAGAGAGTACAGGGGAGTCAGGATCGGAAGGGGGAGTGCAGGGGGGAGAGAAGGGATCGGGGGACGCGCCTTCTCGCGGCGCGGCAGCGGCGGCAGAGCAGGGCGGCCAGGCTGCGGCGGTGCAGGCGGGGAGCGCGGGTGAAGAGATAATAGGAGACACGAGCTCCGGTGTGGCTTTGGTCAGCGCAGAGCCGGGGGTGGCGGCCGCCCCGGCCGGCAGAGCGGCGGAAACGCGCGCGGCAGGCAGAGCTCGCAAGAACCGAGGGGGGAGGTCACAAATCAGCGCGGGGACGTTAGGCACGGGCGGCGAATTGGGGGAAACTGCGCAGCCCCAAAGGGCCATCGTAAGGAGACGCGGGAGGCGCGCGGTTGTGACGTCAGACCCGGTGCGGAGGTCAGCTCGAATCACGGAGAGTAGAGCGCGGGTGCCGGCGGGAGGCGGGCTGTACACACCGGTGGGAGGAGTAGTCACAGCGTCAGAAGAAGAAGAAGAACAGGACACACCCCAATTCCTCCATCTTACTTCTTTAGACCCCCCTGTACAGAAATCCCAAACCCTGTGTCTCACACTCTAATTAACTTATTCCTTCACCATTCACCTTGGTGAAATCCTCCCATCCTCATACAGTCGTCGTGGTCTGTGTGGGATCAAAGTCCAGCCACCAGGCACTTCTGGCAACATTCCAGGACTCCCGAGCCCCCCAAGGGTGGTCTCGGACACTCTGTATCTCAGTCCTGAGGGGCTGAGATCCCACACCTCCTAGTGCAGTTTGAACAGATATGAAAATCATGGAAGGGGGATAAAAGGAGACCTGAGATCTTCAGGGGTACGCATGCCTTTTGAGGAGAATTTTCTCTGCATGCATCCGGCGCCATAAATAAACATACCGAGCTTTACAACTTTTATAAAGTTGCGAGGTTTCTTCTTTTCTCTGCAAAACAACCCTTTGTGGCTGACAATCAATCACACTTTGTCACTACCCCCTCCCCACCATTTCCCTCATCCAACCCCTGGCACTCAGAGCAGCTGAGGAATGGAGTCACATCCAGGGCTGTCCCCAGGGCTCAGGATTGGGGCCAGGTCAGTGAAATCTCTTTATTGCTGATCTGGATGAGGCCATCTAGGGCACCCTCAGTCAGTTCCCAATTGAGCCCAGGCTGGGTGGGAGTGTGGCTGGAGGGCAGGAAGCTCTGCAGAGGGATCTGGACAGGCTGGAGCCATGGCCCAGGACAGCTGGATGAGGTTCACCAAGGCCAAGGGCCAGGTCCTGCCCTGGGCTCACAACGTGGTTCTGTGATAGATATAAACATAATTAAGTTCTTGTATCAGGATGCTCATCCTGGAGTGGGGGCAAAATAGCTCAAACAATTCCTGATTTGGAAAGCTGCCAGTGGTGGATGGAGAAGGGAGGTCAGGCTGCTCTTGGTGTTGAGGAAATGCTGAAACCAGCCTGACTCATTTCATCTCCTCCTGTCCTGGCTGATCTCCCCTCTTTCCCCTTCCACCCATCAGCTTTTGTCTCCCCCCATCCCTATTGGTGAAGAGCCTGGCTCTGTGTTCTCCATCCCCTCCTTGCTGGCACTGCCAGGCTGGGATGAGGAGCCCCTCAGCCCTCCCTGCTCCAGGCTGGACCAGCCCAGATCCCTCAGCCTCTGCTCACAGCCCAAGGGCTCCAGCCCCACCTTGGAGGCCCTTCCCAGACCCTGCTCCAGCTGCCAGACATCTTTCCTGCCCTGGGGAACCCAACCCAGGCCACAGTGACCTGGATAATCCACGTCCTTGATGTCCTGGTCACACAGCCCTGGCCCCTTGTCCCCTGTCAGGCTCTGGGGTGGATCCTGTGGAACATCCTTTGGTGGAGGCTGTGGCTCCAGGTGGGCTGGGGGGATCCCAGGGGACAGGGACCCTGCTGGGCATGAACAGCATTGGACTGTTGGGAGAAACTGTGAGGGGGAGCTGGGGCAGAGTGACCAACCCAGTGACCTGACATAGCCCTGCTGGGATGTCACACAGCCCCTCTGTGCTGTGGCAGCCTGCTCTGTGATGTCACAGCCCATTCTGTAATGTCACACAGCTGGTCTATGATGTTACAGCCAACTCTGTGATGTCACAGCCAACTCTGTGATGTCATCATCTGCTCTGTGATGTCAGACTTCTGCCCTGTGCTGTCACAGCTTGCTCTGTGATGTCATAAATGCAATCTATGATGCTGTAGCTTCTCCATGACCTCCTATCCTCCACTCTCTGATGTCAGAGCCCACTCTGTGACCTCATGTTACCAGATGATCCATTATCTACACCAGGTGAGCTGACACCTGGAGCTTGTTCTCCAAAACCCCAGGCCTGTGGAAGCCACACAAAGCCCATTGAGTGAGAAGGGGAACTGGAAGTTCAGCAGCCTCAGTGTCCTGCCAGCTCAGCCTGGCCCACTGGAACATTGGGGTCCATGACCACCAGGGACCACCAGAGAGACCCCCAGGACAGAACAACACATGGGTGAAGGGGAGGGGAAATATGTTAATGATTTTGGGGAAACCATTATCATATTTATGTTTAGTCTGGGAAAATCAATGAATATGTGTGCAATATACAGAATATAAACAGAAACTCTCCTTTACTCAGCCTGCAGGGCTTTGGGAGGAGATGTCCCCCGTGCATCCCCCTGAATAAATAATGCTGCTTTTTAATGCTGCATTGGTGTTAAGGAGTTTTCTATTTTACTGAACTTTTGGTAACACTCCCACTGCCAAGGAAAGCTCTCTCTGCTGCTGTTCACAAACACAGAAGGGCTGGTGCCAGATGTGGGGCTCAGAGGTTGCCTGGGGCACAGTGACCATGAAATAATCAAGTTTTCAATGTACTGGGAAAGAAGGAGGGGCAGCAACAAAACTTCTACACTGGAATTAGGAAGGGCAGACTTTGGCCTATTTAGGATGTATATTTGGGGAATACCAAATCATGTACTGATTCTTTTAAGGGAAACAGGCCTTAAAAGCAAAGGGATCCAGGAAGGATGGACACATTTCAAGATAGTAATCTTAAGGGGGAAGAAGAAGCCCTTCCCAGTGTGCCAAAAGATGAGTTATTGAGGAAAATTTCTGTGCTGGCTGCCCTTGGAGCTTTTGCAGAGATTCAAGGGAAAGAAGAGGATGCATCAACTTTGGAGAGAAGGTCAGTCAACTTAGGAAGTATTTAAGAATGTTGTTAGGTCATGCAGAAAGAAAAGTTGAAGTGTGAAAGCTAAAATTGAGCTTAACCTGACCACTTCCGTGAAAAATAATAGAAAATATTTCTACAAATAAATTTATAGCAAAACATGAGATAAGAATCTCTACTCTTCATAGGATGCAGTGGAGAATATAGAAACTAAAGATAAGGAATAGACTGAGCTGCTTAACACAATGTTTGTCACAATTTTTAATATTAGGACAGGTTGCCCTCAGGACAGGTGTTCTCCACCAGGCACTGATGGCATTTGTGCTCCCTCAGGTTCATGTCCCCACACCAACAGCATGGGGGTGCTCCCCCTGCTCTGTGCAATGCAAACAGGGGCTGCTGAGCCAGTGCTGCCGTGTCTGTGCCTGCAAGGATGGGGCACCTGTGTGAGCTGGGGGAGAGGCCAGGGCTGCAGAGGGGGGATGTTGTTGGCAGCTCCATCAGGACGCTCTGGGACGCTGCCCTGGGCAGTCCAGTGCACTGGGGATGGATCAGCCCCTGCTCTGCTGCTCCTTCCCGTCAGCCCCAGGGCCCTTGCAGAGCCCCAGCCATGCTGTTTGCCCCCAGCCTGCCCACGGCCAGCCTGGGGCTGCTCACAGGGGTTTTCTGTGCTGAGCATTGGCCTGGGTGTGTTCTTGAGAGGGCCTGGGCAAGGAGCCTGGAGCCCCCAGGCCCTGGGCTGAGGCATCAGCGCTGCCCCAGCAGTGCCCATGGCCTGTCCCTGCTGCAGCCCCGGCACTGCCACCCCCAGGGCTGTGCCCAGCCCCGAGAGCACTCAGGCCCTGCAGCAACACCAGGGCCACCAGGGCAGCGGGGCAGGGCCACGGCAGCAGCACTGGTAACACCAAGTGCTGCTGCTGCTGCTGCTGCTGGGCACAGCTGCTGTGCCAGCCCTGATCTGCCCCCAGCTCTGCACACTGACATTGCTGCTGCAGCTCCAGAGAAGGCAGCAAAAGGGGGCGTCTCTGCAGAAAACTCTGCTGGGAGATCCTTTAGTTCATTTAAAGCCACCAAGATTGCAGCCCCTCCTTGACACAGGCTGTGGCCACAGGAACTCTTGAGATACACAAAATGTGAAATGGAACGAACTGTGGCTTTTCTTTTGGAAAATATGAAAAAACTATAATCAAGGGAAAAAAACACCAGCAAGAAAACCAACAAGAGCTATCTAAGATGACTTTTATTGCAAGTGATTTGCAAAAATTGTCATCTAATTTAGTCTTTCTGAATGCATCCAGCCATCAGTCTCCACACGGCAGCCTTGAGCTCCTGGTTCCTCAGGCTGTAGATGAGGGGGTTCAAGGCTGGAGTTACTACCGAGTACAGAACTGACAGGGCTAGATCAAGGGATGGAGAGGACATGGAGGGGGGCTTTAGGAAGGAAAATATGCCAGTGCTGATAAACAGGGAGACCACAGCCAGGTGAGGGAGGCAGGTGGAAAAGGCTTTGTGCCGTCCCTGCTCAGTGGGGATCCTCAGCACAGCCCTGAAGATCTGCACATAGGAGAAAACAATGAACACAAAACAACCAAATACCAAAAAGACAGTAACAGCAAGAACACCAAGTTCCCTGTAGCTTGAGTGTGAGCAGGAGAGCTTGAGGATCTGTGGGATTTCACAGAAGAACTGGCCCAGGGCATTGCCATAGCACAGGGGCAGGGAAAATGTATTGGCCGTGTGCAGCAGAGCATTGAGAAAGGCACTGGCCCAGGCAGCTGCTGCCATGTGGGCACAAGCTCTGCTGCCCAGGAGGGTCCCGTAGTGCAGGGGTTTGCAGATGGACACGTAGCGGTCGTAGCACATGACGGTCAGGAGGGAAAGCTCTGCTCCAATGAAGAAGACGAACAGAAATAGCTGTATAGCACATCCTTTGTAGGAGATGTCCCTGGTGTCCCAGAGGGAATTGTGCATGGCTTTGGGGACAGTGGTGCAGATGGAGCCCAGGTCGCTGAGGGCCAGGTTGAGCAGGAAGAAGAACATGGGCGTGTGCAGGTGGAGGCCGCAGGCTACGGCGCTGATGATGAGGCCGTTGCCCAGGAGGGCAGCCAGGGAGATGCCCAGCAAGAGGCAGAAGTGCAGGAGCTGCAGCTGCCGCGTGTCTGCCAATGCCAGCAGGAGGAAGTGCCTGATGGAGCTGCTGTTGGACATTGGCAGTGCCTTGGAACACAGATCTGTATAAAAAGTAATCATGGAATAGTTGGGTTTGGAGAGGACTTTAAATATCCCAGCCTGGCCTGGGGGCACTTTCCCCCCACTGCCTGCCCAGGGCTCTGCTGCCTGGAGCTGTCCCTGCCAGCAGCTGCTCCCTGTGCCCAGGGCTGGGACCTGCCAGTGCTGCCAGAGCCCAGCCCAGCCCTGGGGGCTCAGCTCTGCCCTGCAGACCCCTCCCAGCTCTGGCACTGCCCAGGGGCTGCTCTGGCTCTGTAGGCTCTGATTGCAAAGTCGGAGCAACCCTGAGGAGGCTGGAAAATTGCCATTGATGGCACCTGTGAGGGGTCCTGTGCTGATTTCTGTCACTGCATGGTTTATTAATATCTGAAAAAAAAGTATTTTTTTTTCTCAGCCTGAATTGAGAGATTAATATCTATGGGCAATTTCCCATCCAGGCAACTGAGAGCAGTAGGTTAAAAAAGCAGGAATTCCTCTTTTATGCAGCCCCTGCCTTGCTGTGCTACCCATATAATGTACTTGGAAATGTTCTGCAGTTAAATATCATGCAGGATCAATTCTGAACAATGCAGCATCCTCCCTACACAAGGAGAACACTTCCAAGCTTGACCAGGTGTCTCCTCCCACCCAGATCCTGTCCCCCAGTGCTGGTAGCAGCTGCCTGGGCTGGCTGAGAGCTGTCCCTGGCAGGCAGCAGAGTCCCTGCCCCAGCACAGCGCCCTGGGCTGCAGGACCCTGCTCTGCACGACAGCCCTGGGCACCCCTGGCTGCTCTGCACAATAGACAATCAGAGAATGTACTCACAGGGTCTGTAGGCATTGGGATGTTCCAGCTTTAGGAGATGGCTCCAGGAGCTGCAGCTGCATTGTCCTGCAGCCAGAGGTTCCTGTGCCAAGGGCCAGCAGTGATTCTGCCCCAGGCACTTCTCAGCACCTTCCCAGCCCTGACTGATTGAAGCTCTCTGTGACTCTGTGCCATGCCTGGGCTGGCTGCAGGCAGTGCCCCAGCCCTGCTGGGCTGCCAGAACAGCTGCTCATCAAGAGAAATGTGCTTTTGAAGCTCTTCTTGGTTACCAGGAGCTGCTTCTGTGCCAGGAGCCCAGCCCAGCTCTTTGGCACAGACACAGCACAAGGACTTTAATGAGCCTCTGGGGCTTTGTGCTCAGGCCCTGAACATCAGTCCCTGAGAGGGAGCTGAAGAAACCTCTCCAGAACTCCAAGTCAGAATCCAACTCCAAACTTTCTTGGACTTTTAATGGGTCCCACTGAGGTTAACGACTGAGAAAGTGTCCCCAAGCTCCAGGCAGAGCAGAGAACTGCAGGCAGTGATGGCATGTAGGGACAAAGAGAAGCCAAGTCTTGGTGCCCTGGGACACAGCAGTGTCTGTGCCACCAAGGGCTGTGAGGAGACACCTTGTCCTGAGGCCCTGGGGCCTCCTGGCACAGCCCCAGCCAGGCTGGGCACTGTCAGCCCCTTGTCCTGCCCTCAGCATCCCCCCCTAGCCCACATCCCAGTGGCCTCAAGGATCTGCTGGAAGGAGTCCCTGGGGAGCCTTGCTCAGCAATGGCCCTGGGGGCTCCTTAATGCTCCCTGCAGGGACTGCAGGTTTTTCAAAGGACTTTGGGTTTGGCTTTTGAATTGATTCCTCTGTGAGGAATGGCCTCGAATTATCTGCTTTAATTAGTCCCTTGAGATTCTGTCTGCTGCAACATCAATTGGGACTAATTAATACTTCAGGGTACTTCAGGATTTTAAGCTACTTGGTGTTTCCCTTTTGATACAGACTCTGTGAGATAGATTGTGCAGTCACAGCCTCCAATTATCTGCTTTAATGAATCCCTTGAGAGCTTTGCACTGACACTCAGTGGGGCTCATTAATACTCTGAGATACTCCAGGTTTTTAAGGTACTTTGGATTTTCCTTTCTACACTCTGAATCTCTGAGAGGTTTTTTTGCCATCCTGGCCTCCAATTCTCTCCTCCAAGGAGTCCATGAGGATCCTGTGTCGGGGATGGACCTCAGTGGGACCCAGTAATGCTTTGAGACATTTCGGATGTTTCCTCTGACTTTGACTCCTGGAAAGGTTTGTGCAATCTCCTCTCAGGCCCTGAACTTCCAGGGCTCAGCTCCAAATGCACCACGGGGCTCATTAGGATCAAGCAAGTCCTGACAAACCATGACTCTGCCTTGATTTCCCTCTGCTCTCATACAGTTCATCAGGAAGTTTTACTTTTAAAGTTATGGAGAAATATTTCAAAGAGCTTCTAATAAATATGTATTTCTATCTTAAATGGTATCTTTTATTGTTATTCCTATTATACAAGAGCTGATTGCAGCATTCTGTGATTGATATTGATCCAGGGTCTCTCCTAAGGAGGTCTGGCCAGGTCAGAGAAGTTTTACCTTGAGACCTGACCCAGTGTGGACAACCTTGCCCCACATTACCCAACCCCATGTGAGAAACAATTTTGACTTTCAAAAATATAAATGTTGTATTTATACCTTATCTAAATACAACAGAAGACTGAATAAAGAAAGTATACCACATCAGGAGCAAATAATTCAGTCAACATGTGCTCATCTACAAAATGGATGTTCTGTCTTTTATACCTCCAGCCCCTCCGAAAGTCTTGTCAATCGACTCCTTCTTCACTGTTTAGTGGTGGAGATCACTGTCTTACACCTTGATTGGAGGTCAGGTGCTGCCATAGTAACAAGCCAACCCTCCCAAATGCCCCGACTACTGAGGCCATCCTGTGATAACAATGCAAGGGGGAGGGGAAGGATAAGTATACATCTACAAAATGTCTTTTAACATGTTTAATATTCACCCCTTAATTGTGAGGGTCAACCATAGAATTGCTCATCTGTAACAAACCCCCCTTTTCTCTTTCTCTAAATCATTTTGTTCGAAAAATTAGGTAAAAAATTTTCTCTCTCTCTTGAATGAGTCATACCAGCAGCTGTTGACATCAGCAAGGACAGTGGGAACAGGAGAAAATAATCTCAGGTTTTCCTTGGACACATTTATTTGGAATGCACAAAAGGGCATCCCAGAAGTCCAGTATGTCATTGACTCCCATCTATTGTGCTTATGGGGGTGCTACCTATAGTCAGTGTATCTTAGGGGTGAGTACAGAGGCCAACTCGGTGCTGCCCTCTAGTCTCTGTTGAATTAAAAGACAACTGAGGAATGATAGAGGTCTGGTATGGCCTTACGTCCCCACCTTACCATGCCTACGGGGTTGCTACCCACAGCAGTGCTATGGAGCCTTCTTGGTAGCAAACAAAGGGGCTAACCTGGTCTTGCCCTCCTTCCTTTGTCTTATTTTCTTAAAGAAGCTGTCCCATTACCTTTTAAATTCCTTTGTGTACTTCCCCTCAACAGATGCTGGTAATTCCCACCCATTAAAACAGGAAGACAGTTTGGTTGTCTGTCAGTCTCTGCTTGAAAGTCAATCTTGTTTCACCCAGCCTGGTTGTTACAGTCCATTCTTTGGGTTCTTCTACTGGGCCTTTGACTCTGTTGGCATGAGTCCATCCCCACTCTGCAGTTCTCACAGCCGATTTGGTGGTGAGCAGTACCTGAAAGGGACCTTCCCACTGAGGCGTTAGAGGCTGATCTCTCCATGACTTAATCATCACCCAATTCCCAGAATTAATATTATGGATTCTGAAATCGAGGGTGGTAGTTTGAGGAATTGCCCTTTTATGTCTTAGTCCTTCTAAGGTTTGTGCTGTAGACATCACTTATTTCTTGGCATTGGTTCCCCTTCCTCATAGGTGGCAACCTTCTGAGGTGAGGTCAGGAAGGGTAACCCAAACATCATTTCATAGGGTGAGACACCCAGATCTGACTGGGGTTGGCTTCTAATTCTTAATAAGACCAAAGGGAGACATTTTATTCATGACATTTGGGTTTCAATCATTAGCTTAACTAGAGCTCTTTCAAGAGTTTGATTCATTCTCTCAACCCGACCGGGACTCTGTGGATGCCATGGAGTGTGTAATTCCCATTTTACTCCCAGGGCCTGAACAACTTTCTGTAATGGCTTCGATGTGAAATTGAGTTCCCCATTCTGAATCGATCCTGTTTGCCATCCCATATCAGGGAATGATTGATTCTAGAAGTGTTTTACTCACAACATTGGCATTGGCTTTCACAGTGGGTACCACCTCTACCCAGTGAGTCACGTGATCTACTATCACTTGCAAAAACTTCCACTGTTGTACCTGGGGAAGCTCAGTAAAGTCTACTTGGATGTTTTGAAAGGGCCTTAAAGCTAGTTCTCACCCTCCTCTGGGTGTTTTCCTTATGATTTTCTTATTCACTTGTTAACTTATCACCCACTGTTCAGTTACTTGCTTAGCTATTCTGAAAATTCCTATGCAGCTCAAATCCCTTAGAAACTGATCACTTAGCACTTGTGTACACCAATGTGTTGTTCCATGTATGCCTTCTAGCATTTTTTTGGTCAGGGGTTTATTCAACATTTGCCTCCCATCTGGTAATCTCCACTTCCTTTTGTTATATTTCTTGGCTCCTATTTTAAGGCATTCTTTCTCTTCTGTCCCACTGAATACGGGGACTTTCTTCATTTCTCTCATGGTTGTTAATACTATTATTAGTTATTCTGTCTCTGATTCAGTTGCATTTTTAGCTTCTAAATTGGCTAAATTGTTCCCTTACTCCCCTTTTTGATGTCCTTTAACACATATCACCCCTACTTTCTCTGGTAATTGTAAGGTTTCTAACTCTTCTAAAATAAGTTTTTTGTGAATCAGTTCTTTCCCCTTGAATTTAATAACCTCCTCTGTCCAGGTTTAGAGCGAATTTGGGGAAGAATCCCCCAAAGGAGCTCCAGTGGGAAAAGCAGATCCATTCAGCCCCTCCCCCCCCAACTGGTCCGGGAGGAAAAAATACCTCCTTGGAGAAAGGTGGAAAAAAACTGTTTATTAAACAAAAGGACCAAAACAGTATCAAAACAATGAGACCCCTTGCCACTCTAAAAGAGATGACAAACTGAGAAAACCCCGGGTTCAAGCAGCAGCTCACTCAGTCTCTGATCGGTCCCTCTGGTGCTGGAATTGTTGCAGGACAGGCAAGGCCCGGTGGGCCACAGCTGCAGCTGCCGGTGCTCTCCTGGGTGTTCAGTCCAGACAGTTTCAAGAGGTCCAAAGAAAAAAGGAAAAAAAGTCCAGGGAACTTCTTTGCCTCAGCTAGCTAACACTAACTAAAAAGCAAAAGAAGAGCTCTGTCCCGCTGTCTGTCCACAGACAACACAGTCAGGAGCAGGAATGTGGAGGAGTGAGTGAAGTGTCTGAAAAAAAACTGCGCGCTTCTTCTCTGCCCCCCTTCACTCTCTGTAACACTCTTAAAGGTACAAAACTCATTATTATTCAACATAAACAGAATGAGATGACTGGGGATAAAAGCATCATATAGTCAACCCAGGACACCCTCTCTTCTCAAATTTTTCCAAAGGTATGCACTATTCCAAAAGCACTGTTCCAAAGTATTTTCAGTCTGTATCTATTATTCCCCTTTTCTGTGCTAATTTTTTCAGAGCTCACTTCAGGGCATAAAACTCATACACTTGGGCTGATCAGTTGGAAGGTAACTTTCTCTTTTCTATGGCCACTAACCCTTCATGCGCTATAGCGTATCCCGATACCCTGTGCCCCTTCATTACCCGTGAAGATCCATCGAGGTACAATCATTTTCCAACTTGGAGTGGTTGATCTGTTAGGTTCTCTTCTACTCTAGTTTGATGGTTTATAACCTCCAGGCAATTATGTATTAGTTTCTCATCTGTTTCTCCATCCAGAAACTGGGCAGGGTTGAGTTGGTTACTCACAATTAGCTCTAAACCATTTTCTATTAAGGTGTCTTCATACTTTAGCACTCAGGAACCAGTGAGCGATTTCTCAGCCTTTTGGCTCAGGATACTCCTTACTGAGTTTGGGATATATATCTTCAATTTTCCCCCAAAAGTGTAATTTTTTGCTCTCTGCTATGAGTAGGGCAGTCACTGCCACAGCCTGAATGCAGCTCGGCCACCCCCGGCTGACAGGGTCTAGTAATTCTGATAAATTGGCCACTGGTTTCCTGGATCCTCCCCAGTCCTGGGCTAATATTCCATGTGCTACCCCTTTTTCTATAGCCACAAGCAATAGAAGGGTTTGTCTGAGGCAGGAAGACTCATTGCTTGTGCACTGACTAATTTTTTGCTTTAAAGCTTCAAACTTTTGTTCATCACCTTTTCCCCACCTAATCTCTTCTTCAACTAACCTTTCATACAAGAACCAGATGGCCTGCATGTATCCTTCAATCCATAGCCTACAATATCCCAACAGGCCTAAAAACCTTCTGACTTCCCTCTTAGTTTTTGATCATGGCAGTGAGACTATCCCCGTAATTCTCTCAGGGTTCAGCTGCCAGCTCCCTTGACAAATCACACATCCTAGAAATTTTACTTCCTACTCTACAAATTGTAGTTTCCCTTTTGATACCCGAAGTCCTTGATCCCCCCAGAAAATTTAACAATACTATAGTGGATTCCCAAACTTCTTTTTGTTCCTGACCTGAGAAAAGCAAATAATTTACATATTGGATGAGCTTTAACTCAGGTTTAATGGAAAAGAGTTGTAGTTCTCTCAAGGCTTGACTGAAGAGGTTTGGGAATTCAGAAACCCCTTGGAGTAAACTTGTCCACCAAACCTGTTGCTTCCTCCCAGAATTGGGGTCCTTCCATTCAAAGGTAAATATATTCCACTTTCCTCTGCCGGTGAGCACACCCAAAAAGCATCTTTTAGGTCTATCACACTAAACCACTGGGATGTTACTCAGTACTGTAGAGGGGTTAGGCACTACTGGGTACCGATTCACTGTTCTTTTGTTCACTTCTCTCAAATCTTGAACAAGCCTGTAAGTCCCATCTGACTTCTTTACTGGTAATATGGGTGTACTATGGGGGGACATACATGGTTCTAGGGTCCTGTCCTCAAGTAAGTCCTGGATCAGTGGCTGTAGTGCTCATCTCCCTTCCAGGGAGAGTGGATATTGTCGTACCCGAACTGGATGGTTCTCATTAACTATTCTATTACTATAGGTTTCATGTTCAATTTAACTTGTTCTTTTGGTTTTGCCCACACCATCTCATGAATTTTGTCCTTATCTTCTTCCCTTAATTGGAGAAGCCTAACTACCATTTTCCCTTCCTCTGAAAGCACTCCAATGTCAAACTGCATCTGTAAATCCCGTCCTGATAAATTTCACCCTGCTTCTGGAATTAACAGAATATCCCCAATTCCTATTTTGTTTGTTCCTTCAAACTTTATTTGCTTTATTACTGAGGCTTTGAACCCTTCCCCTTTAGCACCTACTACTTGCACAGTATCTTGACCTTTTTTGCATCCCTTTGGGATTCTACAAACAGAAGATCTTTCAGCCCCCATGTCTACTAAGAATTCAAATGCTTCCTCCTGGGGATCTATTTTTAAAGTTATCAAGGGCTCCTGATGGTATCCTGTCCCCAGGAGGTAGAGCCCCTGCCACCCCTAATCTTCCGCTTCTCCTTTTTGCTCAGTCTCGATCCTCAGCTCCTTTTCCCTCTGGGGGAAATTCTTTCTGATATGCCCTCTCTCTTTACAGTAAAATCAAACTGGTCCTGGGTTCCCTTATTTCCCAAACTCTCCTTTTTGTGCCCAGTCCCAAGGAGCTGCATCCCCCCTCCATCTATATTCCCGCACTTGGAATCCCCCTCCCTTACCTGGGTAGTTCTTTATGTTCTGGTTTCCTTCCCTAATGGCAGTTACCGTTACCTTGGCTTTTGCCTTGGCCTTCTCTTAGTCCCTCTTTACATACTCCTTCTGTGCTTCTCTTAAAAGATTCTCTAACCTCCTTTCTTGCCAACCATCGAGCTTTTCTAACTTCTCCATATATCTGGCCAGGCATGAGTGACAAAATTCATCTTTAGCAAAATCTGTCCGGCCACCGTGTCAGGGTCAACTCCTGAATATTGCCTCATATTTTTCCTCAACCTTTCTAACCACTCTGTTGGGGTTGCTTCCCTCTTTTTCTGCTCATCGAAAGCCTTATGGGCATTTTGATTACATGGAGCCGCCTCTTTGATACCTTTTGTAATCAATGTTCTGCATTTCTCCATGTCTTGTCTCCCCCCAGTGCTGTTGTGGTCGCTGGTGGGGTGCACTATCGGCATTTTCAGATCCCCAGGAGGTCCTTGCACATGCTCCCTTTCCCATATCCATATCTCAGCTGAATGGATCATCGGTCTTTCTTCTGGTGTGAATGGTCATTATTGATTGCATCTCTTCCCATGTATAAATATTGGGCCCCAGAAACTGGTCTAACTGTTCAACTAATCCAGTGAGGTCCTCTAGTAATCCCTTCAATTATTTCTTGAACATTCTCACATCAGAAGAGCTGAGAGGCACGATTACAAATCTAATTCCTCCCCACACCCCACACAGTGGGGTACACATTCCCTCAGGGGATATAATCCTGCTGCTTGGTTCCCATCCCCTGATCTGCTTTCCTCTCATTGTGCCATCCTGTTTCTGGTGTTTTCACTAGGCCCATCGGGGATAGGGGAGGTGCATCTGGGGCTATTGGAGGTGGAGGGGGTAAGTGTTCTAATGGGTCCCATTCTTTATTTTCTGATCCCTTAAACATGCTCACCTTTGAGGGTGAGGTCTCCCCCTCCCAGCAGGCAGGGTAGTCATTCTCTTCCGGATTGGATGGTTTCTTAGCTCTTACATGGGTGTTTAATGCCTGACACATCCATCCTTCATCTGACCCATATCTCAGTCAGTATACATGATTGCTCCTAATTTCCCTTCTGGTCCATTCTACCATGCAATACTGAATCATTTTGACCTCATCCTTATCTCTGGTCATATTTCCACAGGTCTAGTTTCCTTCCCAGTGAGCCATCTAGAGGTATAATTATTGGTACTGCCTCAATTTCTACTCCTCTCCTTGGGGATTTGCTCACTGTCTCATCCTGACTGGCCGATCACAGGCCCTCCTCTGACAGAGCCCATCTTTCCAACCACAGGCCCTCTGGACAGAGCCTGCCTCTCTCAGAAGGGAAAAGGGAAGGGGGAGTGGGAAAAAAAAAGAAACAAGGAAAAGAGAACAGAGAAGGAAAGGGAAGAGAGAGAAAAACAAAAAAAAACTGTACTTCTCTTTTGACAAGTAAAAATAAAATACATTATGATCCAGGGGCTTCCATATCACTGGATTGGTCCCTGCCCTTCCTCTCCTTGGTTCAATGCTCTGGTCCCACGGTTGCACTCTGCTCTGTGTCCCGCCTGGCTCAGCTCGGCTGTGGCCTGCCCCTGGCCCAATTATCCTGGGCAGCTGCAGTCCCACCCCTGGCCCAACCTGGCTCGGCTTCGGCAGCTCCGCAGGCCCCGATTCGACTATGTGGCTGCCATCCAACTTCTGACCCAACTTGGTTCGGCTTCAGTGGCTTTTCCCACCCCAATTCAACTCGGAGGCTCAGCCCAACCCAATTTGGCTAGGCAGCTGCAGTCCTGCCCCTGGCCTGACTTGGCTCAGCCTCAGCAGCTCAGCCTGCCCAGATTTTGTTCGGCTCAGCAGCCGGCACAGCCTGACCCCCTCGGTTTGGCAGCTCCACCCTGACGTGACTTGGCTTGGTCGCCGGACTGCCCCGACCCCCTTGGCTCAGCAGCACACGAACTGCTGCACCGGCTCCTGGGTGACCCCCTGCAGCAAACCCCTCGGTGGTCACCCCACTCCAGCCCGGCTCCGGCTGGCCCTGGAAATTAGAGCGCTGGCTGCGCCCCAGAGGCTCCCCCTGCTCTGTGCGATGCACGAGCCACCATGCCATGTGGAGCTCACTGGCTCCCTTGGTGTGTGCTGGATGGGAATCCCACCCTGGGTCCCCATCCCGGCACAAACAGGGTTTCCCTGATGGGTGAGCCCAGCTCCCAAGTCCCCACAAGCCCTTCAATCCTACATGTCCCACCGGCCATGGGGTCCTTGTCTATGGGATCCCTGCTCTCCTCCCCCTTTTACCTGTCTACCCTCCAATATCCTGACACTTCAAGGGACCAGGATGGATCCAGTATATTACTAATGTGCAGCTCACTTTCATACACTGGAATTACAGAGTCACAATCTGACCAAAAATAGTTATGTGGGTGGTGCTCACCCCCCTTCCCCTCTTTTTTTTATCCCAAAGTCTCCTGGTGTCTTTGGGCTTCCAACCTGCAACCATTGGTGGAACTGGGAGAGTCCAATAGACTCTGCCAAATCTGTGGTGAGGGGCGCCCCTTTTGAAAACTCCTAAGGACACCAGGTGTATTTCCCAGACGAGTCACCACTTGTGAGAAATGATGCTCACTTCCAAAAATTTAAAAGGATTATTAAAACCTTATCAAAAAGTACAACAGAAGACTGAACACAGAAAATATTACGGCACAGGGAGCAAAGGATTTTTTTCAACCATGTGCTCGTCCACACAATGGATGTTTCACATTTTAACCCTTTAGCCTCTCTCAAAAGCTTGCTAATCAACTCTTTCTTCACTGTCCAGTGGTAGACGTCATTTCCTGACATCTTGATTGGGGGTCAGGTGTTGCCATAGTAAAAAGCCAACCCTCCCAAATACCCCAACTACCAGGAAACAACAAAACAATGGGGGAGTAAAACATAACTATAAATCTATGAAACTTGTCTTAGGATATCCATAATATGTGCCTTTTAATTGTGAGACTCAACCATCGCATTACTCATCTATATCACAATTATTTCAAAACTGCTTCCTGTTCCACCCTGACTGTCCCTGAAGAGGAACAGGCCATCTTTCATGCACTTCTCCAAGTTCAGGCTTCTCATTTCATGAGGAATCTGGCATGGAAATGGCCATATTAAGAAGGAGAAAAGAAGAAGAAATGGATTAGAAATTCTTAGAAAAAAATACCTTTATTACAGGCAAAGTTCACCAAGTCATTCCCTGCATTTCTCCTTTCCAGATTCTTTCAGTCTTCTACTCTGGGAGATGGAGCTTGTTCTGCTGCTTATCATGAACTGATTGTTTTCATGCTCTTGATTTATACCAGCACAAGAGATGTAGAATCATCTAAACTGAAAACAGAAAGAAACTGCCTCTGACAACCAATTTTCATGTTCTAGATAACTTTCCAGGTGCCTTTGGAGACGTGTGAATGATTATCACACAACTCTCCATTTCTGGCTGCAACTTCTGGAGATTCTTTCTCTGAATTCAGTCAGGGTTGCATTCCCCAACGAGTCCTGGTACCACCTCCTGTTTTCCAAGGGTGGAACAGTCACAACGAAAACCTCACCAATGGCACAACTCCCCAGTCCACCAGGAAAAGAAAGGACAAGTTGTCCAGTTCTCCAAACGTTTGTCCTGCTTTGCTGCAAGAGTCCTGCTGCAGGCACATTGTGGAAAGCCAAGAGAAGCTGCAGTTGGTGGCACATCTTGTGACAGGAGCTTGACCTCATTCTCCAGGAAAGGTTCTTGGAAAGGGCAGACAGGACTGTGAAGATTCCTGGAAAACTGAACCAGCTTTCCAGAAGTGAAATGAAAATGGAAAGAAATAATCTGAAATGTTTTTCTCTATTTACTTCTATGCTCCCCTTTTCCATCTTGCACTACTTCTCCATGCCATGAGTTCCAAATGCATCTCACCTCTAAGATGGGTGACTTAGCAAGTTTTAGACACTCTAAAATACCATGAGCTGCACTCAGTTTGCCTTCTCCTGTTTTTGTTGGAAAGCAATGCTGGAGCCATCAGTGCAGTACTTGGGTCGGGCACGAATCCTGCAGGCAGGGAATGTGCCCCAGCAGTGTGTGACCCTCAGCAGGGACAATGCTCAGCAATGCTGCAGGCAGGGAATGTGCCCCGGCAGTGTGTGACCCTCAGGAGGGACAATGCTCAGCAATGCTGCAGGCAGGGAATGTGCCCCGGCAGTGTGTGACCTCAGCAGGGACAATGCTCAGCAATCCTGCAGGCAGGGAATGTGCCCCGGCAGTGTGTGACCTCAGCAGGGACAATGCTCAGCAATCCTGCAGGCAGGGAATGTGCCCCGGCAGTGTGTGACCCTCAGCAGGGACAATGCTCAGCAATCCTGCAGGCAGGGAATGTGCCCTGGCAGTGTGTGACCCTCAGCAGGGACAATGCTCAGCAGCGTTGCTGTGCTCGGTCCCCATGGAACCATGCCAGGAGCAGCTGCTGAGCTCAGAAGCCATCGCAGCCCCTGCCCTGCCCCAGAGCCCCTTGGCAGGGTGGGCTCCTGCCCTGGCTCTGTGTGCCAGGAGCCGGCAGCGCTGGGTGCAGGGAGCCCAGGGAGGGCACAGAAACGCTGGGTGAGAAATGCTGGGGCACAGCGAGATGGGCGAGTGCAGCCGGCCAGGGCAGAGGAGCAGCACGCACAGGGGGCACAGCCTGCAGGACACATGGCCAAGGGGAGAAAACAACAAACTGCTCAGGAGTGTGGAGAACAAACTTTTAGTTGCAAACTTCAGAGAATGAGATACTTGGGAAATCTGAAACAACATGGAATTACAGTAAATCACTTGACAAAGCACTGATTGAGCACACTCTAACCTGTCCAACTTCAAGTCATGCAGATTTTGAGAAGAGGAAGTCAGGAGGAGAGGGAGAGAGATCCACAGTCAGCCTTGGATCCAGTGCCATCTCAGCTGCTGTGAGCTCTGGGGCCGTGGGATGTGTCAGTGTCACACCCGTGTCACAGCCTGACCTGCTCTGGTCCCTCTCTCAGGTGGGGTTTTTGGGGTGCCAGGGGCTTGGCAGCCACTTTGGGGCTGCACCAGAGGCTGCAGTGGCTGGGGTGGGGCAGTGACCACCCCACCTATGCAGAACTCTCCCTGCCCCAAACACACACTGGAGATGTCTGAGGCCGTTCATCATTTCTCTGCTCTCCAGCGCCAAGGCAATGGACTCTGGATACAGCTCTGAGTTCATGCCCAAGGCAACCACCCCTGGCAATGGGGCTCGATGGAGCTGCTCTCAGGAAACCCCCAAGAGCTGGGGAGTGCCCCAAAACTGCCTCAGAAACATGAGATACCTAAAAATGTCTTCAGGAATGTGGATTATTCAAGAACTCTCTCCGTAATTGGGTCCCCCTCCCTTCATCATCCCCAAACTTTGGCTGTCTCATTCCAGACCCCAACCCACCTCCCCAGTCCCAACCCCAACTCATCCCACCCCTCCTGGACATCATGACCCCCTTTCCAAGCTGTATTTCCCCCATTTCCCACCTCCCAAACCCCATCCCACCCATCCTGCACCACCCAATGCCCATCTCACCCCTCCTGATTTGCATCACACTTCGCCCAATCCCCTTCCAACCCCATTCCACACCAAGGGGCTGTGGAATCGAGGGATTTTGGGGTGGGAGTCAGTAATTTCAGTGGCATTGAGGCAACAGATTGAACCTTCTTGTCTCTTTGAGTGCCAAGAGAGGGAGAAAACTAAACCAAATATCCCCAAAACCCCCAAATTCTCCCAATTATTTCCCTGAATCCCAGATTGCCCTGAAACACAAGTAAAAAGTGAGGATTCATGCCTTTGATGAATTTATTAATTTTTACCCCAATTTTCTCTGTTTTAAAGGGATGAAGATGAATCCAAAGAAAATTAGGGTGAAAACAAAAGAATACCCAGCCCTCTTCGCAATGCAGATCACTGAGAATGTGGGTCACCAGGGCTCTTCCCAACTTGGGTCCTCCCATGGGGGATGAAGCTGGAGCAGTTCATGAAGCTCCTCCTGCAGTTGGGGCACTCACAGGGCTGCCCTTACCGATGCCTCCGTTGGTGTCAGGTAAAGAACGAGCGGTCTGAGAAGCTCTTCCCACACTGGGGACACTCATAGGGCCTCTCCCCAGTGTGGATGCGCCGGTGGGTAACAAGGGTGGAGTTGTGCTTGAAGCTCATCCCACAGTCGGGGCAGCAGAAGGGCCTCTCCTCGGTGTGAATTCGTTTATGTACAAGGAGGTGGGTGCTGGTGTGAAACCTCTTCTGACATTTGGGACACTCATAGGGCCTCTGCCCGGTGTGGAACCTCTGGTGGACAACCAGGTCGGACCTGTGGCTGAAGCTCATCCCACACTCCAAGCACTCATAGGGCCGTTCCCCAGTGTGGATCCTCTGGTGGCAGATCAGGTTGAATCTCTTCCTGAAGCTCATCCCACACTCCAAGCACTCATAGGGCCTCTCGCTGTCATGAAGCTGCTCATGGGCCACCAGCTCTGAGCTTGGTTGGATCTCTGGCCACCTTCCTGGCTCAGGGTGGGTCTTTTCTCCTCAGAGCACCCTGGGCTGGATTTGCAGGCCATCCTTGTGCGGGATTGCCGGGGCTTTTCCTCCCCATTGGGTTCCTGCACCACAGAGCCACTCAAAACAGCCACGAGGTTCTGCTGCAGGGATTTGTCCTCTCTGGTCTCCATCATCAGCTCCTTCCCTGGGGAAGGAAGGACAAGGACAGGATGGGGTTTGCCTCCGTGCCAGAGGAAAGGGGAAGGAGATCCCTCCAGTGCATCCCCGGCAGGATGGGGTTGGCAGCAGGGTTGTCCTGCAGCTGGGGGCCGTGCTGGGCTGGGAGATGGAGCAGGAGAGAGGGGGAAAGGGGCACTGACTTCCTCCTCACCTGCCTGGGTATCCCAGGGCATCTTCCTCTTCCTCGCAGCCTCCTCCTCCTCCATCTTGCCAAGGTTTGGGAATGGGATATCCTGGTTTGGGGAAAAACAAGGTGTGAATGCCTTGAGCTGGGGATTCCTCCTAACCAAATCCATCTCCAGAAGTCATCTGATGTTCATAAAAACTTCCATAAATCAAGAGTGAATAAAAAAAGCCACCAGGAGTTTCCCATTTCAAGTCTCATCCCTCTGGGGTTCTGGTGGTCCCCCATCTCAGGGCTGCTGGAGATCCCATAGGCACTGGGGATCGCCCCTGTCCAGGGTCCTGCTTAGGGATGCTGGGGGATTTCAGGGTCCCCCTCCCCAGCCTCTCCCCACTCCAGCCACCTGGGGGTCCTCTCTCTTCCCACCACCCTGTCCTGGATTAGGGCAAATTTGGGGGAAAACCTCCAAAGGGGTTTTCTCTAAAAAGCAAATTCAAGCAGCCACTCCCCCAACCAGATCAGGAAAATATTTCCTCGGAGAAAAGGGGAAAAAAACTGTTTATTTAACAGGCAAAGCATTCACCAGCACAAAAAATGAACAATATTAAACAATAAAACTTCTTGCCGCTACAAAAGAGATGACAAACTCAGAAAGTCCCTCTGTGGGCAGTAGCTCGGCGCACTCGGTCTCTTATCAGTCTCTTATCAGTCCGTCCAGCGCTGGAAATTCCGCAGCCCAGGCTCAGCCTCGTGGGCCACAGGTGGGAGCTGCTGGTGGTGTTCTGGGTGTTCGGTCCAGAGCAGGTTTAAACAGCTCCAAAGAAAAAGAAAAATCACAGTCCAGAGAACTTCTCTGCCTCAGTGAGCTAAAAACTAACTAAGCAAAGGAGAGCTCTGTTCTGCTGTCTGTCTGTCAGCAGACAACTGATACCTTAGGTTTTATGTTTTTCTGTTCTCTGTTTTGGTGTGCAGCTTTAGCTTTATATTAAGTGTTACTGAGATCTTTTCACAGAGTGGTGAAGACAAAACAATCCTGTTCTAGCTGGAGACTCAAGGACAATCTCTTCAAACTTCAGGCCCAAAACAAAACAACATGAAAAGAGGAGGGCGGACAAGCAAGGAGGATGAAACTTCATAATTTGAAGCTATTAACTAGGCAGTTAACTCCTATATGCAAATGGACTAAAACCTATAAAAATGTGAGATCTCATGACCAAGCCCTCTTATGCTCCCATCTTGGAGCCATCAAGGCAGAGCCACAGCTGTGGCTCCTGTGGTGCCAAGGGGTGGCCTTTGAAGGCATTTCAGTAAAAATCCACTTTACTCCTCTTAGCTCCATCCGGTCTCTGTTCCAGCTCCTTAAGGCATCACAACAGTCCAGGAGACGGAATGTGGAGGAGTGAGTGCAGTGTATGAAAACAAACTGCAGCTTCTCCCTCCTCCCCTTCGCTCTCAGAACCAGCCTTAAAGGTGCAGAACTCATTTCTGGGCTAAACAGACCCATGGGGTACGAGCATCATGAAGTCACCCAGGACACGCCCCTGTCAGGGTCAGGGGGTCCCGTCCCCGCCTCATCTCCGGGCTGCCGGGGGTCCCCCAGCTCCGGTATCGCCCCTTCCCCTCTCCCCGCCCCGGGGGTCCCCCGTTCCACAGCCCCGGCTCTCATGGGGATCCCTAAAACCAATGTCCCGCCCCGTTTGTACCGGGCCATCCCCACGTGGACCCCCCAGGGACCCTCCCGAGGGGCGATCGCGGCTCCTTTCCCCCCGAAAAATCTCCTCTTAGGGAGCCTGGAGATACCCGGGGCTCGAGTCCAGGATCTGCCGGCTCCGAACCCTCTCCAAAAAATCCTCCCGGAGACCCCTGGCTGGAGCCGGGGCGAGCTCGGCCTCCGCCCTCCCCTGCGGCTCGGGGCTGGGGGCGCTGCTCCCGGGGCAGGGGGTGCTGCAGGCTCGGCGTGCGGGCGCTGCGAGCGCCGCGATTCTCCCGCTCCCGCTCCTCCTCTCCCTCCTCTTCCTCCCGCATTTCCTCCGCTCCCAGCCCGGACCCCCCTTTCCCACCGCTCTGCCCCGCGGCCCCGCAGCACCGGCTGCTGGCTGGGGGAGCCCCCGATCGGCCCCAGGGCTGGGCAGGGGGCTCGGGGTCCCCCCGGGGCGGATCCGTCCCCCCGGCCCGAGCCCCAAATTCCGCTCCGGGGCCGCTGGGCTCTGCGGGTCCGCCTGGCAACCGGTGAGTCATCGGCGAGAAAAGCTCTGGTTGGCTGGAAATTGGTTAGCGTCTCTTCTGATTGGCTGGAATTGTGAAAGGCGCTGCGCCCTGCGGGTGTCCCCGAGAGCTGCGGAGTCCGGGCTGGAGCTTTTTCCTATTTCTTTCTCTCTGAGAACATTTCTGATTTCTTTCTCTCCCTCATTCCTTTCCATTTCTTGTTCAGTACAATCCGAGTTCGAGCAGACCCACAGGTTGCGTTCCCACGGTGTCATTTGCACCTTCACTCAGGCGTGAGAAGGTCGGAGAGCCCCCCAGCCCCGAGCACCCTCAGCGGTGAGAGGGACACAGAGCCCCTGGTCCGCAGCCCTGCACAGGCATTGCCTGAGGCCAGAGGGATGGAGACCCCCCGAGCATCCCCCAGAGGGAGGGGACAGAGACCCCCGAGCATCCCCTGGACTGAGAGGGACAGAGACTGGCCCAAGCACCCCCTGGCACAGCATCCCCTGAGAGGCATCCCCCCCCAGGCATTCCGTGGGGTGAGAATGATGGAGACCCCCTGGGGAATGGCCTGGGGTGACAGGGACAAGGACAACCCTCCCCAGCGCCTCCCAATCATCCCCCAGGGCGAGAGGCAAAGAGACCCCTCGAACATCCCCTGGGCAGTGGCCAAAATAAACTTGGCAAAAATCAAACTTAATCCTACATAAAATATTTGGATGAATATTTGATTTCCCACAACTCACTTGTGATGAAAACACAAACAAATCCCAAACATGAATAAACCGACAATAGAAGCAATTCTGTGGCAATTCCAAGTTTCATTCATTCCTGAACAGCTCCAGCTCAGCTCCTGGCATGTTCCAATTAAAGAAAAGTGGAAATTAAGTCCAATACAGATTCTGAAATGGAAGGGGAAGCTTTGTGTAGCTGTCACAAAGGTGACAGGGATGAAGAGAAAAATTATTCTCACATTTGGCAAAGCCCCCAAGCCTGTGAATTCAGAAGTTATTCCAGAATTTAGCTACTTGAGCTGGGCTTCTTGTGGGACTTTCAGCAGCCTTGTGTTCCTCACCGTGGAATGAATGAACCTTGTGAGTCTTGCTGGTATCATTTGCTCCCTTTCCTCCAGTGATTTTAACAAACTTTTCAAGGAAGGACAACAAAATATTTTCTTTACACTGGCCACCCACAACAGCCATTTTCCTCATCAGTTCTCCTGTAAGTCGCTCAGAGGAAGCTGCATCCAAGTTTCCAAGAGTTCCTCCAGAGAGAACCACAACCTCCTAAGTGGAGGGAACCATGGTGTTGTCAAAGGTACTTGGAATCAGACAAACGTGCCCTGAACTCATTGTGCCAAAATAATGTCACAATCTGGCTAAGAAAATTATTAGAGAGAAGCCTATGCCCCAATTGAGGTGATAATGAGACTGAATTTAATATGGATTTTATTGAATAGTAAATATGAGGTGTAGAGAGAGATGGAAAGAAAGAGAAAGGGAGGAGAGCAAGGGAGTGACAGGGACAGAGACCTCCCCTGGGGCAGGGCAAGTGTGACATTGTCCCCTGTGGGGGGGGGTTTTACAGCTGAGCCAGTTTGGGTAAGGCGGGTGGTGTTCACCCCCTGGGCAGCGATTACATCACTGTTTCAGGCTGCAATGTAAGATGTAACCAAATGCATGTTTTCAATCACCATCTCCATAAACTGCTATAAACAGGCGGGGCAGTGTTCTTTATCTCTTCCATGACTCAGCCCTGATAACGCCCTCCAGGGGAGATACCTTCTGTGAATGGGCCATTGAGTGTCACTGCAGGACTGATAAAATTCCATCCTCCCATTGTGGGATGCTCCGCCCAGGGGGAGGATTCAAGCATTCCTACATGGATATAAGCTGAGCTTTGCAACGCCAGGAGCAGCTTGCCTACTGGATTGCCAGAGGACAAGAGCTCCATAACCACCACTGGACTTCCAGAGGAAGATCAGACCCTTCTACAGGATCACTGCTTGAACAGAATCACATTGATCACTCCAACAGGACTGCAGCCACCATTAAATGAGACTGCTGCCATAACCCTGACCCACAGGGTGTCGGGTTATGTCCTGACTCTGTCAGTTTAAGGCAGTGTTTCTGTATCATTGCCTTGATCTGAATTTTCTTATTAAATTGTAATTCGTACTTAGACTGTCCCCCTGGTTTGCCTTCAACCCAGAACAAAAGACAATGTGCGCACGCTTTGTTTTCCTCCCAGAACAGAATTTCCCATTCCCAAAACTTGATTGGATGGAGGAGGAGGCTGAGAGGAAGAGGAAGGAGCCCCAGGACACCCAGGCAGGTGAGGAGGAAGTCAGTGCTCCTTTCCCCCTCTCTCCTGCTCCATCTCCCAGGCCAGCACAGCCCCCGACTGCAGGACAACCCTGCTGCCAATGCTGTCCTGCTGGGGATGCACTGGGGGGATCTCCTTCCCCTTCCTCTGGCACGGAGGCAAATCCCATCCTGTCCTTGTCCTTCCTCCCCCAGGGAAGGAGCTGAGGATGAAGTCCAGGGAGGACAAATCTCCACAGCAGAACTTTGTGGAAGAGACCATTTTGAGTGACTCCAGGGCACAGGAATCCAATGGGGAGGAAAAGTCACAGAGATCCCACAGGAGGAGGGGCTCCAAACCCAGCCCAGGTGCTCTGAGGAGGAAAGACCCACCCTGGGCCAGGAAGGTTGACAGAGCTTCAGCCAGAGCTCAGAGCTGGTGGTCCATGAGCAGCTTCATGATGGGGAGAAGCCCTACAAATGCTTGCAGTATGGGAAGAGCTTCAGGCAGAGCAGCACCCTGATCAGCCACCAGAGGATCCACACTGGACAATGGCCCTATGAGTGTGGGGAGTGTGGGAAGGGCTTCAGCAACAGATCCAACCTTGTCATACACCAACGCATCCACACTGGGGAGAGGCCCTACGAGTATCCCAAGTGTCAGAAGAGGTTTCAGATCAGCTCCCATCTCATCCACCACCAGCAGATTCACACCGAGGGGAGGCCCTTCTGCTGCCCTGATGGTGGGAAGGGCTTCACGCACAACTCCACCCTTGTCACCCACCGGCACATGCACACTGGCAAGAAGCCGTATGAGTTTGGGGAATGTGGGATAAGCTTCAGCTGCAGCTCTCACTTGATCCATCACCAGAGAATCCTCACTGGGGAGGGGATTCCCCACAAGTGTGGGGAATGTGAGATGACCTTCAGTAGGAGGTCCCAGCTGATCGTCCACCAAATGATCTACACTGGGGAGAGGCCCTACTGATAGTGGAACCCTGGAAAAAGTTAAAGATAGAATCTAAAATGTTAGGCTTTGTGCTTTCCCAGATCAACTGCACCTGCGTAAGCAGAATGATAAATTATATAATTGTTAGATGTGATGATTGTTTAGTAATTAATTGTAATTATTATATAACCATAAGAAGAATAGTGAGAAACTATGGTGGAAATTCAGAGAGGGGCTAAATATATGTATACAATAGAACAATATAAGTTTAATAATTAACATGAAAGTTATGTAACAATAGAGTATAAAACATGATCATTTCGGATGTATGGTTGGAGTTAGATCTGGGTTGAATATACCCCGATTCCCAGAGCTCTTAATAAAAAACACCGCATATAATTCCCCGTGATTATATGTTTTTGAACGCTAACATTTTGGCGACCCAGATGGGTCCCTTGTGTGTGCTGCTGAGCGAGTTCGCGACTCGATCATGCTCCAGCCGGCACTGAGGGATTCTCGGGGAGCCCATCGGCCGCGACCGCTTCCGCCGCTCACAAACGTCCCCGGGAGAAAGGTAAGGTGCTTTTTACTTTGGTTTGGATGTCTGCCAATAAGACGCAGCGAAAGCTACGCTTGGTTGGGCTAAAGGAATTCCTGTTGGTGTAAGCCTATGCGCCGTTCAGTAAGACAATTGCGAAAGCGTTGCGGGTTCGGCATTTGTGGTATTTTTGAAATGGAGAAACTTAAAGGGATTTTGGGCAGTAACACCCCTATCCCGCAAAATTCTCCTTTGGGGTGCTTATTAACACATTGGAAACAAGGTAACTTTGGGGAAGGATTACGTAACACTAAGTTGATTGATTATTGTAATTCATGGTGGCCAGAATATGCCTTGGAGAACGGTGAAAAATGGCCAAAATACGGTACTCTGCAATATAACACTATTTCGCAGTTAATGTCGTTTTGTAAACAAGAAGGAAAATGGGATGAAGTCCCATATGTTGATCTGTTTTTCTACTTATGGGGAAAGCCAGAATGGCAGGATCAATGTGGATTATTAATGGTTAAAACATCTGCAAAGTGTTTGGTTTGTGAGGAACATTGTTTAGAACACTTGGCGTTAAGAGAAAGCTTGAGTAGGGAAAATTATACAGATATTGATTTACAAGTAGCTCCAATAGGAACAAGAGAACCTAACCCTATCCCACCTGTTTCATCTGTCCCTATCCCACTACCTGCTCCTCACCCACCTACCCCTGAACCTGTTTTATCTAGTACACCTTTCACTCTTTATCCTCCTCTCCCATCATCACCCGATCCCTCTTCCTTGGAAAATGAGCAAACTCTAACTGTGATAGAAAGGGGAAAGAGTATGCGAGTGAAAAAGATAGCATTGGCAATGAATCAGTGACCCCAATAGCCCATAGAACCTGGAGTTGGTCAAATCTTGCCCCAGTTGTGCATAGAAAAGGCATAAGCAAACAAAAACGGACTGTGATTGCCCCCTTGCGACAAGGTGTCTGAGTGGAAGGGCCAGTATTTGTATAAGTGCCTTTTTCCCTGGCAGACTTAGTTATTTGGAAACAGTGAGCCGGAACTTCTAGAGAAAATCCTGATAAAATGGCACGTGTAGTAAAAATGGTTATAAAAACTCGAAATCCCGACTGGGATGACATACAAGTAATATTAGATACTCTGATGGATTCTACTGAAAAACAAATGGTACTTAAGGCAGCCAAAGAGAGGGCAAGAGAAGATATTAGAAATGGACTAGTAACAGGGAATTTAGATGTGAATTTCCCAATTGAGGATCCAAATTGGGACCCTAATTTATTGTGTGATATGAGGAAATTATGGAAATATCAAGAGTGGATCCAAATAGGAGTTCAGAATGCTGTGCCCAAAACTAGAAATTGGTCCAAACTATATGAGGTTGGACAGGAAAAGAAGGAATCTCCCACTGCGTTTTTGGAGAGGCTTAAGGAGGTAGCAAGGAAATATACAGATCTCCAAATGGATACAGAGCAAGCAAAGGTTCAGCTCGCTCTCATATTCTTGGGCCAATCACAGGATGACATTCGTAGAAAATTGCAAAAATTAGAAGGGGAAGAACTGAGGAATTTGGATAAGTTACTTGAGATTGCTTGGAAGGTATATAACAATCGTGAAAGAGAAGTTAGTAAAAAGGAGCAGCAGAATCTTTTGGCAGTAATACATGGGAAAGGGAACCCAAATTTCAGGGGATGTAACAGGAATGGTCGGGGTAGGAGACCAGTTACCCAGGGGTTAAGCCCGAATCAATGTGCATATTGCAAGGGGGTGGGACATTGGAAGCGAGATTGTCCAGAATTGTTTCACCAGGACAATCAGTTCCAGCAGGGAAATGCTGCCAAAGCCATGGTGTTAGGAGAATATAACTAACTGAACCTGTGGAACAGGTTCAAGAACTCGCCACAAATATACAATAGAATTTAACCCACCAATATTTCCAGTAAAGAAACCAAATAGGTGAATATAGGTGAGTTTAGAATTTGAGAGCAATAAATAAAAAGGACATTTATGCAGTGGTAACAAATTCTCACGCATTGCTAACATCCATAAAGGGGATATATAAGTGGTTTACTGTAATTGATTTAAAAGATGTCTTTCTCTGCATATCCTTTGACAAAGAAAGTAGGAAACTGTTTGTCTTTGAGTGGGAAAACCCAGGGAACAGAAGAAAGACCCAGCTCACCTGGACACGACAAGAACTCGCCGACCCTTTTTGGAAACCAACTGGCAAAGGAACTGGAGATTTCAACTGAAAATGGGCAAGTACCAAGAGACCAATTATTGCTGCAGTATGTTGATGATATACTAATAGCTACAGAAGAAAAAGCAACCTGTATAAAGGTCACCATTGAAATTTAAATTTCACAAGGGCTACAAAAACTATGTACTAACCATATCCAAGCTATTTGTGCTATTCCAGAGCCCCAGAATCTACATGAGCTGCGAGTCTTCCTCGGGATGGCAGGATGGTGTCGCTTGTGGATCATGGACTATGGACTGATTGCGAAACCCCTGTATGAAGCTCAGAAGATGCAGCCATTCACCTGGGGCAAACCACAGAAAGAAGCCTTCCTAAAATTTAAGGAAGCACGGACAACTGCTCCAGCATTAGGGTTACCTGATCTGTCTAAATATTTTCAGCTGTTTGTACATGAAAGGCTGCGCCTAGCACTAGGAGTCCTGACCCAACATCTGGGAAGCTGGAAAAGGCCGGTGGGCTACTTTTCTAAACAACTAGATAACATAAGTGCCGGGTGGCCCCCATGTCTGCGGGCAGTCGCAGCTACTGTGATCCTGATACAAGAAGCCAGGAAACTTAGTATGGGAAGGCACATAGATGTCTATGTACCACACATGGTAACCACTGTCTTAGAACAAAAGGGGGGCCATTGGCTATCTCCCAGCAGGATGATGAAATTCCAGGTAGTCCTGACTGGGCAGGATGATGTCACATTAAAAACAACTAACCTTTTGAATCCAGCTTTGTTCCTAGGTACCACAACTGAAGAAGGCCCATTAGAACACAACTGTGTAGAAGTAATAGAGTACACCTATTCAGCAAGACCTGAAAGACGTCCCACTAGAGCAGCCGGAGTGGGAGCTGTTTACAGATGGGAGCAGCTTCGTGGAAAACAGAACCAGATACGCTGGATATGCGGTAACAACAGTCAATACAGTAGTGGAGGCAAAGGCATTACCACCAAATACATCTGCCCAGAAGGCAGACTGGTTGCTTTAACCAGGGCACTAGAATTAAGTGAAGGGAAAAAGGTAAATATCTGGACTGACTCAAAATATGCTTTTGGAGTGGTGCATGTACACGGAGCACTGTGGAAAGAAAGAGGATTGTTATCTTCTCGGGGTACGCACATTAAATATCAGGATGCAGTTCTGCCATTGATAAAGGCAGTATAAAAACCCGAACAAGTGGCAATCATTCACTGCAAAGCACACCAATCAGGAAACTCCAAAATCTGTGAGGGAAATCGAAAGGCAGACTGGGCAGCCCGACAGGTTGCTCGAGAGGTACAAACAACAATCGCATTGATACCTTTGAAGCTTAATGTATCCCAATTCAATTTGCCTCCTAAACCAAAATATTCAGTAGAAGATGAGAGACTGGCACGTTTGCTAAATGCACAAAAGAATTCAGAGGGATGGAATGTGACTGCACAAGGAAAAATAGTGGTACCCCCCTTGATAATGAGAGAAGTTCTACAAAGTAAACATAACAAATGTCACTGGGGAGCAGAGGCATTGGTAAAATTGCTAAAGCAGAGTTTAATTTCAGTATGGATGTTAACAATGGCAAAATCAGTAATGTCAAAATGTGATATCTGCTTGAAAAACAACCCAGTGGCCAGGCGACAGGCACAGCTAGGAAGAATTCGGATAGGAATAGAGCCAGGAGACTATTGGCAGGTAGATTTTGTAGAGCTACCAAGGACTCGAGGATACAAATACCTGTTAGTGGGGGTTGACACATTCTCTGGGTGGCCAGAAGCCCTTCCCTGTCGCACGAACCAAGCAAAGGAAACAGTTAAGTGGTTACTACAGGAGATTATTCCCAGGTTTGGGGTACCCCTAGGGGTATCATCAGATAGGGGACCCCATTTCATAGCTACAGTAGTAAGAGAGGTAAGTAGATTGCTGGAGATAACTTGGGACCTCCACACACCGTGGAGACCCCAGTCAAGTGGACAGGTAGAGAGGATGAATCAGACACTAAAAAGGCAAATCAGTAAATATGCCAAGAAGCCAAATTGCAGTGGCCCCAGTCTTTGCCAATAGCACTGTTGAGGATTCGGATAAAGCCTAGGAGTGGGATGTCAGTCAGTCCTTATGAGATATTTTATGGGAAACCATATGAATCTCCTGAGCCTAACCCTAATGTACACGTCACAGGAAAGCAGGAAGTGTATAATTATGTTCTGTCTATTGAGAAAACTTTAGCTCAGCTCTGGAGTATCCTTGTGTGGAATAGACCACTGACTCTCGAGAACCCAGTCCATCACACACATCCAGGAGACGAGGTGTACATCAAGAACTGGAACGAGGAACCGCTGAAAGAAAAGTGAAGTGGACCCCATCAGGTACTACTGACCACCTTTACAGCAGTCAAAGTAGCTGGCGTGGAACCCTGGATCCACTATACCCAAGTGAAGAAAGTCCATCCTGGATCACAGACTGTATAAACTCTGGAATCAACAAAGGCTGCGGATAAGACGTGTTTAATTGCTTTCAGAATGCTATCAGTAATTGTGCTAACATTATGGTCATTAATATCTTTGGGATGTGGAATGCAAAATGATCAACCAACCACTCTTCATTCTAGAATGAAGAGAGAGGTACAAACGGAAACACAGGTGATAAAGGTTTCTAATGCAGTTCGGGCTGAGAATGTAATGATTGGATTAGTCAAAGATTTTGCCAAAATGCAAAACATCAGTTGAATAACTGCCTGTCTGCCAATACCAAAGGCAGCAGGAGACCCAGTAAATTGGGGAATCATAATATAAAAACTACCTGAAATACAAAAGAACAAAACAATTACATGTAAACTGGTACCCGAATCGAGGCAAGTTACAGAAACAACTCTGGTATGGGAATGTGAGGCCAAGGATAAGAAAGATCAGATAGAACCTTGGGACAGTGCGTGATCTGTGAGTATTCTTCAAAGATTCCAATATATGGCAAACACCCCTTGGTGTATTAAGTGGGAAGGCCCCGAGAATGAAACAGATCCAGCAATAACGAACACTGACACTAGTAGCAGAACGAGGGCAGACAAAGTAAGTTGGTGGGCATGTAATAAAACTTACGACTGCACTTCAGATGATGAAGAGATAAAACAGATGCCACCCCTGGCAATAGCCCTACAAATTGGTTGTGCTTGCAGAGGGATCAAACATAAGGCAGAGTGAGTTATAAAGTAATTATAGGGTGTACCAGGATTACAATCCGAGGTCCAGGACAATTTGTATGGGCTGCAAGTGATGGTACCTGGACAACACATCTGCCTGTAGATGGGAAAGTAAAGGAGATTACTTTAGGCCTGCCAACCTTATGTCCAATTTGGAAAAAGTCCCCATTTAATGGAAAACATGAACTTCTGCAGATAAGAGCAAGACGAGAAGTTCTAGACAATGAAAATCCAGATGACACTTGGCAAGAACCCTCTAGTGGAGTGAAATTTGGATGGGCCCTAGAGTCATTGCTTGGTCCTATAGCAAACTATAAGAGCAGAGAGATGCTGTACAAACTTACAGGTCAGGTAGGTAGACTGGCAAGAGTCACCTGGGAAGGATTTAAAGAATTAAATATACAATTACAAGCCACCACAAAAATGACTTTACAAAATCGATTGGCCCTAAATATGTTACTCTTGAAAGAGCATGGAGTATGTGGATTTTTAAAGGGACAAGGTGATCATTGCTGCGTTCATATCCCAAATGTAACTGCAGATGTAGAATATGACATCAATCAGTTGAAACAAATAGAGCATGAAGCACAAGAAGAGCAAAAGGATTTGGCTACAAGCTGGTTAGGAAAAATCTTTAAAGGATTGGGGTGGAATGTGAGTTCATGGATTAAATCTATCATTGAGAGTGTGATAATCTTACTAATTGTATTCCTAGCAATTTGGTTAGTTTACAGCATCTTAAAGGGAGAGATACAGAAGAAAAAATCCTGGAACCAGAGGATAATAAAGGCACTAACACGAGAGTCACGCCCACCGTCTTCTGGTTCTCCAGTTCGTAACAGCATCCACAACAACGTTTTCATCAACCCTGGATTTGAAGAACCAAGTACGAACTGAGGAATAAAGGACTGTATTAAGTGAAAATATTTACACCTATAGTAAAGTGAAAATGCTTTCAAAGGGGGGAGAATGATAGTGGAACCCTGGAAACAGTTAAAAATAGAATCTAAAATGTTAGGCTTTGTGCTTTCCCGGATCAACTGCACCTGCGTAAGCAGTATGATAAATTATATAATTGTTAGATGTGATGATTGTTCAGTAATTAAATGTAATTATTATATAACCATAAGAAGAATAGTGAGAAACTATGCTGGAAATTCAGAGATGGGCTAAATTTATGTATACAATAGAACAATATAAGTTTAATAATTAACATGAAAGTTATGTAACGATAGAGTAAAAAACATGATCATTTTGGATGTATGGTCGGAGTCAGATTTGGGTTGAATATACCCCGATTCCCAGAGCTCTTAATAAAAAGCACCACATATAATCCCCTGTGATTATGTGTTTTTGAACGCTAACACTCCCTTGGTGGTCAGCTGGCTAACAACAACAGGAACAGCAACTGGAACAACAAGAAAAGAACAGCAGGCCCACAGCAGAAGTGGCTGGCACAGAGACTGATTTCCAGCATCCTTTGAAGTGAGAGACCTCTTCACAGCAGGCACACAGGGAAGCACAGGGAGATGCATTCAGATGAGACTGAGACCAGAAGAGTATACCTATCAAGGCAAGTAAGTTTGTCATCTACAAACATTAAGGAGAGCTGGAACTAACAGTGCCTTTGTTTTCTTGGGAATGAACACTGTGAGATTTAGAAAAGGTTCCCTTCTTGCTAAGATTAAATGCACCGGGACATCTAGAATCAATTCCTCTGAACAGATGCCAAGTTCAGAACAGGAGGAATATTGCCAAGTGTTCCCATCTTTTCCACCTTGCAGCAGTTTGCCAGAAGAATGCCTCTGCGTTTGTAAACCAGAGCAGCTCATGCTAGAACCGATCCCCACGGGGCTTTCAGCATCAGGACCCTCACCCTTTATGAGCAGGCTGAGCTCAAAGACGCCCTTGCCCGTGCCCTGTGTGAAGAACCGCGCTGATTCTCTTCACCCTGACAGTGCGGATCAGTCGCTCCCATTGCACTTGCCCTCTCGGCACCACACACGTCCCCATCTTCCCAACTCGGCACAGCGGGCACGGGCACAGAGGACAGCAGTGCTCCTCAGGCGCCCCTGTGACACAGAGAGCTGCCCAGAGGAGATGCTGACCCTCTTGTGAGTCCAGGCCGTGCGAGGCAGAAGCCGGCCCAGAGAAGGGGCTGCTGCCTCAGGCAGCTCCACACTGCAGCAGCCGGGCAGCAGCGGGACCCTCCCAGCTAAGGAAGGCTCCAGCCTCTGCATTCCCCCAGCCCTCAGGGGCAGGGCAGCGACCACAACAAGGCTGGCAAAGCCCAAGCATGAGCACTGACAGGCACTGATGGGAAGAAGCCAGAGTGAGCCTGAGCCTGTACAAGCTGTTGCCCCCATTCAGGACACACCAGGATGGGCTTTGAGATCAGCCACGCCGAGGCACAGATCAGTGCCCTTGTTGTCCCAACAGGTGATGGTAGACACTGAATCCACTGGGGCTCTCTTCTCGAACCTACCAGATCTTATCTGAGAGCACAGCACTGGCAGCTGTTACGGGCAAGAAGCAGATTCATTGGGTTGTGCTGCAGAATCACAAAGGGCTTGATGTGTTCTCCTAGAGACTGATCTCAGCAGGGCTTCTGCCAGTGGCTAGGACTCAAGCAGTCACAGCCTTCTGCTGATCCAGGAACAATCCCTGCTTCTGCCTTCGGCAGAGACAAGGGAAGCCCAGGCAAACTCCAGCCAGTCTAAGCTGCCCTCAGAGGCAGCAGGAACACCCAGAGCTCTCTCTTGCTGCCTCGGAGCACTGCCAGCACTTCTGTGACACTAAACTGAGCAGAGCCCTTTGGTACAGCTATGCTGACACGTGCACACAACACACTGTCCCTCAGATAAGAAAGATACCAGACGTACTCTGCTGCTCCAGGGAGTCACCCGCCATCTCCTGTTGCTGAGCAGCAGCTGGGTCAGCACGGGAGGTGAACCAAGGGCTCAGGCTCCACTTCTTCAGCTGGGGAGCAAAGGCTCCTTGGGACGGCACTGCTGCTGCTGCAGCAGCTTCAGTGTCAGAGTCGGTGTAGATCTGAGACAAGAAATGAGTTGATGTCAGGAAGGTGTGGCAGAGATTGCCCTGAAATGCAAGAGAGATTGCCATTTGAAATGCAAGCACTTAGGAAGCTGCTGTCAGCCACATGCAGAGCTCTTCAACTGGATTGCTTTGGATGTCCACTTGTGAAACCAAATGGTCAAAACCAAAGGCTGGTTTGACTCGAGTTCATAGCCAGTTTCTTGTTCTAAAGGATGACTGCAGCAATGACCGCTCCACTTCCTCCCAAAGACTCCTTTCCCCCTCCTAGGTCTGCAGATACATTTGCAACTCCTCATTCTAATGTTCTACATCCTGCCATGAAATTCTCTTTTTCTGCACCTTCCTCGGGACGTGCTTATCCTGCAGCATCTCTGGATGGGTCAGTTCCTGGGCCTCATGCCAGCCTCGGGGTTCTTGGTTGCCCGTCATTTGCTGGAACTCTCTGCAGGCTGCCAGGTAGGATGGCGACACTTCCACCTCAAGTCAAACAGAACAAAGCAGTCAGAGACTACAGCTTGTCTCTGTCAGCCAGGAGCCGTCGACTAAGAAGAAAGTAAAGGACAGGAGCAGATTCGCAAGGGATACAGACAGCTTGTAGCTTGTATTCCAAATCTATGTGAGTGACCATGTTCACCTGCAAAAACACCTCAAGAAACAAGGTCACCTGGAAGAAGCCAGCAGGAGTTCATTCGGATGACTGCTGGCTAAATGGCCAGAGGAGTAATGCCACTGTCTAGAGCATCAGCTGAGATCCAGCAGAGCAGGAAGTGTCCTTGAGAGCAGCTCTGACAGAGGCCTCATCAGGATGGCACTCAGAGGCATCACCCACCCCTGCTGCTCTGCACTAGAAAGGCAGGGCAGGCAGAAACCACCCCTTGGGTGACTGCACTGCCTAGTGCTATTTCAGCCACTTGCTTTTCTAGAGCCTTTTGCTCCTGAAGGAGGCGATTAATTTTCTCTTTGATGATTTTAATTTTTTTGTCTGGCCTCTTCTTCCTTGCCTTGATCCTAGCCTCAGTTTCCTTCAGCTGTGCCTGCATCTGTTTGTCAATTTTCTGTAAACAACAACGGAAAGCACTCTCTTTCATGAGTGGAGTGGCTGCCATTCCTTCATTCACCTGTTTTTGTTGATTACCCCTGTGCATAGGGAGATTCTTCTCCTCTTGGATGTCTTCATTCCTCCTCTTCACTGCCATGTCACTCTGAGCTTCAGGCAGCTCTGCTTGTGGCTCTGCCTTGATGTTCTGTGCACACAAATGCAGAGCAAGTGACTGAGAGCCGACATCAAGCTCAGCTTTTCCCTCTTTTAGCCTCAAAATCACATTTATTCAGCCCCTTCTTTCTGCTTCCCTACCCAGCTCTGCTTCCACTGTAACCATCCTGTCCCAGGGCTGATCTCTGCAGATTGCAAGGCTCTGTGCTTCCACTGCCTGTGGGACTCCTGGCCTCCTCAGTTCCAAGAGCTCTGGTTTATGCCCCTCTTCCTGCCCTTCCCTCTGTGCCCTGGCCAGTCAGGCTCACCTGGCCATTCTCCTGTGGCTCTTCCACCTGCTGCCTGAGCTGCTCTTCCTGCTCTCGGGCAGGGAACAGCTCTCCCTGAGTCTGGCATGGCAGCTCAGATGAGGCAGTGTGCTCCTGCTCTTTCTCTAGAAGCACCTGCACAGAAAGCAAGAGAAGATGGGTTTCAACTTCCCATATGCCCTTTGTGGGCCAAGACTCACAGACTGCTGGGCTCACACGTTCCCAAAGCACTGTGCTGCTGCTCTCCTGGGTCGTTCTCTGCCCAAGGGGAGGCACAGATTCCAAAGTGACCCTGGCCCTACAATCAGGGGCCGTCTGGGACTGAAGCTCCAGCAGCCTCTCAGGCAGCTGACAGGGAAGGGGTGGCGTTTCTCAAGGGTCTGGTGAGGGCCTCCCTCTGCTTCTGCTGTGTCCTGTTTGTCTTTCAGTAGTGACTGACACCCCGCCCTGTCCCACAGCTCCATCCTGGCTCTGCAGGGGCTTCCTGGGTGAGCTCACTCCTTGTGAGAGACACTTCTGGAGTTCACCTTCTCTTCAGGCCTGCACCAGCTTTGCGACTTCCTGACATCCACACTCTTGTTAGAAAACTGGGTCATTCAGGAGATGAGGATGCATGCAAAGATCTCTGATGGAAGTCAGAGAACCTCTATAGCCATCTCAGTATATGGAGGAGGACCAAGGTGTTTCTTCTCCCTCTTTTGTCAACTGAGAATTCTGACCAGCAGTAACAGAGTTTCTCATAGGGCCCCATTAATGAATGCACTCACACAGCCCTGGGGATGCCAGCGAAGGAAACCATGTGTCATGTAATGCATGTATGACCAGAGTCACCAGACCCCAGCTACAGCATGGGATTGTTCCACTCCCTTAGGACATGCAAAAATTTAAAGGACAAATGAAGGCTTCAGGTCAGAAAAGGCTGGAGCAGGAAAACATGAGGGGAATAAACAACCATCTCTGGAGGGGGAAACATCTCTGCCTGCTCGGGATCAGTCAATGGAACTTGTCTCTACTCCTCTCCTGAAAGGATGCCTTTAGGTGAGCTTTGCATCTTCCACTGCTTTGGAGCAGAGCCAGGAAGATTCAAATAGACAGATAGACAGATCTCACTTTTATAATCTCTCTTTACTGTGCTGTGGTATTTACATTCTTTGAACACAGAGGGATACAGTTCTCTCTCCTTGGTTTTTTTTTAAGAGAAGGTAGTGAGAAACTTGGAGAAGAAGAGAAAACAATTATTATCTCTACTGGCTGTTCTTGTTCTTTAGTGCATGTAGAATGTGTTATACTGATTGTTTACTGAAAGTGATTTGTTATTTGGATTTTAGTGGTAGTTGTTTAGCTTGATTAGCTGATTAGATAAAAGCTGTGCCGTGACTGTCTGGAGACAGTCACGAGTTTTTCTTTAGTAGCTTTTTAGTATAGTATCTCTATAGTATAGTTTTAATATAGTGCTAGTGTAATATAGCATAGCCTAAGAAAGCATTTGTTTAACCTTCTAAATCATAGAGCCAAAGCACATTATTCCCCATGTGGGGGTCACCCTGAATCAATTCTGTCCTCTCTGTCGCTACACACATCAGCACTCGGTAGCAGTGCCCCGATCAGCAGCCATCCTGAACTTGCTCTCCTGTTGCTTCAGTAACCCACACTCTTGGGGAATCTGGAGCGTGTGGTGCCTTATGGAATGCAACCAGACCCAGAGCATTGCACTGGGAACTGCACTCTTTGTGCATCTGTGCTCGGGCAAGTTCTTCTCTTGGACTCGACCATGCTGATGGGGCTAAAGTGGCTGGAATCAAAAATGCAGCCCAGCCCCTCCCAGCTCCTCTAATCTCTGAGCACCAGCTGGAATGCAAGGGCATTGATTTCCTGCTCAATTCCCAAACACAACACACACTGATTCCCTGGGCAGCCAAAAGACACGGGAGTCATTAATCTGAAAGTGATGTGTTTCTGCCAGTGCTGGAAAAGGGCAGGAAAGATTGAGTGAAAGCACCCTTGCTCCCTGGAGAAGGAGAAATTGCACAAGGCTTCTCCTTCTAGCAAACAAACAAATAAACAAAATATGAAAGTGTTACCCACTCCAGTGTCTAAAGCACTTGGATGCAGTGAAGGGATGTTTGGCAGGGAAACAGCCCTTGTGCTGAGCATTGGCTCTATGGATCCAAGGCAGGGATCTATGGAAGTCTGCCTGAAGGTCCCTCAAGAGCCCCCATTGTCCAGGCTAAAGCTCCCTCAGCACCTCCTCCCTGGCCTTGTGCTGCACCCCTTGCCCAGCTCCCCTGTCCCTCTGTGCCCACGCTGCAGCCCCTCCATGACTTTCTGCTTCCCAGGGCCCACAGCTGCACACAGCACTCCAGCTGTGGCCGCAGCGCTGCCCAGCACAGGCCACGCTCCCTGCCCTGCTCCTGCTGCCCCACTGCTGCTGGCACAGCCACCGTGCCCTTGGCCTTCTTGGGCCCCTGGCCACACGCTGCCTCATCTTCAGCTGCTCACGGCCGCCAGCCCTGCGTCCTTTGGGCCCACGCAGCTCCCCAGCCACAAAGGTGCCCACTGCACTTCAGATACAGCAGGCACCATTGCAAGATGACCTTCCTGTTCTATAACCACATCTTCTAAGTAGATATCATAAAGTTTGATAGGAATAGAATTCTAAGGGACTCTGACTAAATTAAAATGGTCTAATTCAACTGTACAGGAAATTGCTCCTAAGTAAATATTCCACCCTATCTGTTGTCAGCAAGCAAGGTTCTCTCTGCAACACTAGGTTTGTAGTTCTTCAAAGCTCTGATATAGAAATTTAAAATATCCATTTTGGACTTTGTTATTTTTCTTCAGGCATGAAAATGGATTTTCTTTCAGCCTTCCTAGCTGGCTCTCTACACTCTGTTGCTACTGGCCAAGCTCTCAGCTTGCTCTACAATTCTTAAACACCACGAACATGAAATGTTCCTTCCTCACTCACCTCAGGATCTTCAGCACTGCTGAATACACGCTTCAGGTGACCTGTAGTGGGAAGGGAAAATGAACCAGATGCTGTCGGAAAACCGCCTGGGCTGCTGAATCCCACAGAACAAGTCAACCCAAACAGAGATGATTTCCCGTTTCACAAATCCCTCCAGCAGACACAATTCATTCACACAGTCAGCAAGAGATCAGGACAATATTCTTGGTTGCGCCTACACTTCAGCCTGTTTAGCCAGTAAATGGATACAAATATGATCAAGAAAATGCAAATTGTTCTTAACACTCAATGCTCCTGTTCTACCAAACACATAACCCAGCTTCTGAAATCCTCTCCTTCAGGTACTCCTTTCTTTTTCTATCAGTTACATGCACTAATTCTGATTAACTTGCAGGAAACAGTTGCCCAGAAAAGCTTCCCAAAATTCCCCTGAGCAGCGGCAGCTCGCTTTTGGAACAGCACAGCAGCACCTCTAGGCTTCAACAGCAGACACTTACTGCTTTAGAGTTTGCACTTCCTTTCAAAGGGAATAACTATTTTTGCACTCACTAAAAGGTTCTTAAGTTAGACAGTCAAATGGTTTAATGAAAAAATTTAAAAAGAAATAAGCTTTCTCTGAATTCTGGGAAGAACTGCAGAGTTTTTAGAAGGCCTTCCAAGAAGCTCTGCCAGTCTACATTTTCAAAGGTGTCTTGCATGTCCCAGCAAACTGAGAAAATGACAGACTCTGCTGCCACAGACTCTCCTGTGCAGGGAACGGAAGCCCTGCAGGTTCCCCTGCAAATGCTGCCCCTGTGGCTACAGACACCCCCTTTTTAGCTGAACCTCTTGACAGGAGCTTTACCAAAACAGTGGCATCCTAATTCTCTTTCTCTTTCAAAATCAGAAACTCAGCCACCAAGAAAGAGCAGGAAGACATACAAAAGCCAGGTTAGGATACACCCTAACCTAAGTAGAATGGAAAACTCTACTTCTGGGTGAAGTGTGTCAGGTAATAACGCCATAAGCAGCAATAGTTGCCGTGGCCAGATGGTGAAACATGGCAGCAGTGTTGTGGGAATTCACCACAACACTAGAAAACACAAGGCTCTTGTCAGTGGGCAGCTACCCACTGACAAAGGCGCCAACCAGGAAAGTTCTCCTGATCTGAGCAAGCTCTAGGGCTGCTGTGACACTCAGGCCTTCCATGCACCAAGGCAACCTTCTGATGTCACAATGACAAGGTGGCAACCATGCCCTGACATCACAAAGCAAACGCTCCATGTTGGTCTCTGAATTTATGCAAAGCAATAACCAACCTTCCCTACAGCAAACACAGAAGAGCCTGGGAAGTTCTCATCTGTTACAAAGCAGCAAAAATTCCCCTCATGGGCCAAACCCTGTTGTTCAGGGATCCAAGAGGAACTCCAGGAGTGCCCCAAGCACCTACAGCCTGTACCCCAACTGAGCACTCAGATGGGACCCAAGCAAAGGAAACCAGACCAAGACAATGGCCCACAGCATTGCACGTGTGAGAAATGACTCTCACATTTAAAAGTTTAAAGGTTTAGGAAACCTTAGCAAAGCACTGAATAAGGAAAAATTGCAGCATTGGGAGTCTCTGTGACTAGCAGCCATGTGCTCATCTACAAAAAGGACACTCTGCCTTTTATACCCTTAGCTCCTCCAAAAGTTTTGTCAGTCAACTCTTTCTCTGCTGTCCATTGGTGGAGATTACTTTCTTGCATCCTGACTGAAGGTCAGGTGTTGTTACACCCTGCCTGCTGGTCACAAGCCAGCCCTCCCCAAATGCCCTGACTACCCAGGCTGTTACAAGGGGGATGGGAAAGAGGACTATGGGAGGATATATTACAATACCATCACTGCACATTTGAACATCCACATAACATCTACTTCTTAATTGTCAGAGCCAACCATTGCATTACTCATCCAGAACACACAGAACCAGGAGAGAAGCCACTGTTGGCATCACAGCTGAAATGTTTCCTTACAAATCTCCCCACATATTTGCACCTTTATTGGACATGCCCAGGGCTCCGGTGCGGGTACATCTCTGCCTTTCTTCCCCTTTGGCAGCAGTCGAACTGGCAGCATCTGCCCGCCAGCAGCAGCTGCTCCAGGCTGGGAACGCCACTGGCGGTGCTGATTTCCAGAGGCTTCTGTGTGCCAGGGGAAGCCAAGGCAGGAGCGGGTTGAGCGGTGCTGGCGCTGCTGCTGCTCTGTGCCAGAGAGCCCCGGCTGGGCAGGGCACGGTGCCCACTGCGCTGCGGGCTCCTTCTGCTGCCACAGCTGGACACACCTGGCAACAAGGCATGACAACCTGTGGGCAAGCCAAGGGGTTTCTGGGGCTGCACTGCTCTGCACACACCCAGCACACCTGCAGCACACAATTTTAACCCTCAAACAGGTAAACCAAAGGGAAACAGCTGGAAAAGATTTCATTTTGACCCTTCTTACCTGCTCAACAGAAGCTTTCAAAATAAACGTTACCAAGCAGGGCCCGATCCCTGCTGTCAGCTCAGGGTTAGAAGAGAGGCAATCCTTGATCTCAGCACTGGGTGTGTGGGGAATCACTTCCCTAACACGTGCACACCCAGCAATCTCACTTACTAGTTTGTATCCATGGATCTAAGACATATTCAATACTTTGCTGAAACTCACAGGCTAAATATTCCCCCAAATTATTTGATTTACTGATTGATACTTATTGACTTATTGATACTTAGATCACTTCTCCAAATTTACTGACAAGAGAATAGGAGTGTCCTGTAGGTCCCTACTGGTCATTGTCCCAGGAGGAGACCCATGCAGAAAATAACCCAGGACAAAACTGGGCTTGCAAAGCAAATTCATTCTATTTGTTGCATTAGCAAATCATACATACCAAGCCCTGGATTCCTAAAAATCTGCTGAGTAGGAGAAGGAGATGGAGCGTGGTGCTCGGCAACAGGGGCAGGTAGGCAGTGCACTTTCAGGACATCCCCTGGATCAAAATGCTGTGCATCTCATCCTTCTCACCCTTCCAGCTCAGAACCAGGCCTGGTATCTCCTGTTCAGGAGTGGAATTTCCCAGTTACAGCATCAGCTCACACGTGGCTGGTGTGTGAGATGAGGCCATGAATACAGGATTGAAAAGAACTGGAAGAGTTAAAATTTTAGCAAGATTTAGTTAGGCAGAAAGAGTATAGCAAGAAGAGTAGAAATAATAAGGGATAGTTAATTTTTATCAGATAAGGTAGTTAAGGCTAGGGTAGTATATCACTTGCCTGTCTTTACTATGTTTAAAGAAGCGGGATGGGATGCGGATTTCTTTGTGACAAAGAAGAGGACCGTAGCCTGCACCTGGGCCCTTAAACTTCAGCTACAGCCAAGGGGTGTGAAAGCCTGCCAACAGATCATAAGGAAAGAGGTCAAATTGAGGAAGACATCTTGGCCTTCATCAGAAGGAGACCATTCCCCACTTTAAAACCCACCAACCCATTTGAAGTGAAAGACTGCAGAAATGTGAAGGAACTTTGGACTCAATTATAATACATTTTAATTCAAAGGAGGGTAGGCAGTGTTATCTAATGAATATGTGTTAGGTTTTTTGGGATTTATATGAATGTGTAAGATATTTTAGATGAGTAGAGATGAGAGTCAGTGATTCTTCACACATGTCTTTAGGAGACAACTCCTCCTGTGCCTGGAGCTGTAATAAACACACCACCTCCTACCTTTAACTGTGGTGAGTTCTATTCCACACCTCATTTGGTGACCGCGGCAGGAACGCTTCCCTGCTCCAGCAAGAGCAACTGGGCTCTGGACGTCTCTGGGCGCTGCCAGGACATTCCTTTCCTGGAGGCACCTCCGCTCTCGGCTGCTCCTCGTGGGGGACAGACAAGACTGCTGGGACTGTGGAGAAAGGAACATTTAACTGTGTATAAAGTAACCCGTAAGGCGTATGCAGGGGAAGGGCTGTTCACAAGTCACACAGAGATGTCCTGTGCACAACGTACGCCTGTACAGTTTGGGTTTGGGTCTGGCTGCTGGCAGAAAGGATTTGCTGTGTCAATCAGGACCTGCTAGGAATTCTGGGGGTGAATTGAGCAAATCCTGTTTTATTGCTGCTGTTTTTCCTGTGTGTTGTAATTGTGGTTGTGTTTTCAGTGTGTGAATGTTTGAGGAAGATGATGTGGGTGGATGTCGATGTGGTGTATGGTGTGTGTTGTGTTGAGAAGAGTGAGCTCTCTGTCCCCTGATAAAGAGATATTCCTTTCCCGGTGAGCCTGTGTGTGTGGACTTTCTAGTTGCAGGGGTTGGTGCTCCCTGTGACACCTGGTGCTTGGGTATACAGGGGGGGTTGAGTGATTTTTCTCCCACACTGTGGTCATTTGGGACTGCACGGTTGTGTTTGGAGAGATTTCAGGATTTTGTTTGCAACAAGTGCAGCAATTTATGCAGAAAACTACAGTGTGTTGATTTATTATGTTGAACTATGGCAGTTCCTTTCTACTGCCCCCCTCTCCGAGCATTTACAGTCTCCTGCCACGAGCAGGACACTCTCTTTCCTCCCCTGGACATCCTCTTTCCTTTCCTGGACACTCCCTTTCTCTCCTGGAGCTGTTCTCCATTAAAGCTGTGGGACTTTGGTCCTGGGAAGAGAGAGCGCCTCTCGTCTTTTGTTTTGGCCTTGTCAGTGTCACTGGGCCCAGAGCTCGCCAAACTGATCCCCCACGAGATGAAAACTGATAAATGGTCCCATATACACAGCTCAAAAATTGGCCACATTTTTGATGGACTGGGGTGTTCGCCACACTTTTGAAATTCCCTATTCTCACACAAGTCAGGCAATTGTTGAAAAGATGCACCACACTCTAAAACCATTCTACATCAAGAAAACGGGGAGTGGCCCAAGCAACACCCCAGATGAGGTTGAGCAAAGCTTTAGATGTCTTTATGTTTTGAATAGCTCATTTGCAGGAACTAATCCTCCAATTTTTAGGCACTTTTCAAACAGCACACAGGAAAAATTGAAAGAAAATCCTTCACTTTTGATCAGAAACCTTGAGTTAGGACAAACTGAAGGACCATTTCCACTAATCACTTGGGGCAAAGGGTATGCTTGTATTTGCACAGGTGCTGGACCTAAGTGGGTCCTGGTGAAGGATGAGAAACCGTCTCATACACAAGAGCACACCAACAATTCCACCAGCAGGGAAATGAGCACGCAGACGTGAGCCGCACGGAGAAGCTACGGTGCATGCCAGGCGTTCCCCGTTCAACCACTGAAAGCTACAATTCTGGAGTTTGATGTTGATTTTTGGGCTGTGAAAATGGTTTGTATCATAGAGCTCTTTCAGCAAAAGCGTGGTGTCCATTGTGTTCAAAAGAATTCTAAGATATCCAAATTTGTAAAAATTGAAGGTTAGAGGGACAGTTTAGTGCCCTATAGTTGGCCAGTCTCTGAACAAGTGCCAGAAGATTTGCTTGAGAACTGAAATAGATGGGGAAGCTTTTGCCAAAAAACAGCTGAACAGGAACATGGAGCTTGATCAAATGATATACTGGCACTTGTTGGTTTTGCTTGCTTGCTTTTGCATGCATACGTGCCTGTAGATCAACCAAAAATGAATGTTTGCCTTGCTTTAGCCAAGTCAGCAGGCTCAGACACCATGTGTTTGACCAATTTGAGCCCAGACAAACCCTTTGAAACCTGTTTGGTCGGTGTGCCTGTGCCAGCCAAGGAGTAGCCAATACCCAGTCGTGACAAATATTGGTGTGAGGCTGCCAACAAGACCAATCCCATAACCAGCTGACATCACTGGGCCCCTGATCTTCTTAAAGCACCTTCTGAACCTCAAGAATTGGAATTCTTGGTTCATTGGTGATGGAATTTTGTGCTGAGTTTCAGTACCAGGGAGATCCACAGTTGAATGTTACTCCCCATCATCCTGAGGACAGATACTCCAGTTTGTGGTGCAATTGTACTACCCCAGTGCCCCCTAAGGGTGAAACTGCTGACGAGTAGATGACCTAGATGAGTCCCCACATCAATTAGCAACAGAATATTGGCTCATTTGTGGAGATAGAGCCTGGCAGGACATTCCCTCAAAAATTAAATGTGGCCCATGTAGCATCAGACAACTCACTGTGATAGCACCTATCGTTAAAAAAGCCATCAAGAGAAAACACAGAGAAAAAAGATTTGCCCACCATTATAAAGAAAACTGTAATAGCAATTTCACACCCTAGGGCCCTGCAAAATGAGGTACACCAACTTTTTTTCTACATCAACTTGCCTTGGGCGAGGCATTGAAACCATTACACCGATTGGGGTGTTGGCTGAAGAAAGAAGACAGTGCTACTTCCATTGCAATTAGTGACATGAGGACTGATGTTAGTGCTGTCAGACATGCAACCTTACAGAACAGAGCAGCAATTGATTTCCTTAGCAGCCATTCCATGTGTTCAGTGTCACCCCCATGTTCAACACTGTCACTGTCAGCTTTGACAGCTTTTGGACTGTCTTTGAGAAGTCAATTTTTTCTGACTGTTGAAGGCCTTTGGAGCCCAGAGTTCTTGTTAGGAACAAGGGATTAAGTGTGTGAGCCATGGAGTGGTTGGACCAGGTGTTTTGTCTAAGTGGTGAGAAGGGTTTCTTCCTTTCTGTTTCTCTTTCAAGGGGAATATTAATGTTGCCCCTGAGTCCTCAGGAGGGGAGCCTGTGGACGGAGCTGCAGCAGAGGGAGCTTTGCCTGGCACCGAGAGCTGTGGGAACAATCCCCAGGAGCCCGAGGAGCTTGGTAAGGACAGAGTCCCCACTGGTTTAGAGAGGTGTGAGATGGCTGCTCTGAGCCTGCCTCTGGCAGGGAGGGAGATGAGAAGGGTTGAGTTCCTGTCTGCAGCCTTGGTGCTTCCTGGTGCCTTGAGTTCAAATCCTGCGCTGGCACAGCCTGCCTGAGCCCTGCCCTCCACGCTTCTCCAGAGGCTCTGACACTGAGTCCTCTGAGGGAATCCACAAAATTAGAGGGTTTTGGGAAAGCTGCAAAAGGCAGGTCTCAGATACAGTAGAACTGTGATTACAGCTAAGCAGCAGTCATGAGATAGGTCAGCAGAAAAATTATTTAAACTGTAGAAAAGCAAGGACAAATAGAACAATGGTCTGTGTATTAATGCTGGTCTAGAATAACTCTCTAAGCTACAGAAAAGTTTATCTGGCAAGATATTGGGAAGGTTGAAGCTTAATAATGGAGCTCTTGGCATTGTGTTTTAAGGTTTACAAGTAGATATTTTATTCAAAATAAGCAAGGATTGCTTTAACCAAAGGTACATGTGCTTATAGTGATTGGATAGAACTACTGTCAATATGTTTTTGCTTTGTGTGATTGGTCAAAAAACTTATAAAGTAAGTTGTAACATTAAGTTCTTTGTCTGCTGCCTGGGATGTGAGCTGCTGCCATCTTCCCATTGTCATAACCATGTAATGAGACTGATGCTGGAAAACAAACAGCTCGAGGCACATTCCTCAGCAACCCCAGCCCGTTCATGATTTCTACATAGCCCCTGCCAGCGTCAAACGGCACGGCTTGATTTGCAGGGCAGATAGTCTTAAACATCTGCAATATCCTATCAGAGTCCTCGTTTGGCTTCATTCAAAGAAAGAGGAGAGTGCACCTAACACTGACCACTTGTTAGGCAATATCTTCCACCTTGCCCTTGTACCCCTACAGAGAGGCTGTCTGCAAAATGCCCAGAACACCCTCCAAATCTGCAGCAAGGACAGGAAAAGCAGGCAGAGAATCTTTCTGTTTCCAAGGTCTCCCTTCCTAAGCGACCTGACCCTTTCTACCTGATTCTCACTTGAGATCTACCCATGATAGAGCACTGCAGGAAAACATTTTAAAGGGTCGTTAACCAGGACCTGCTTGGAAAGCAAGGGTAGAAACTCTTTCCCTCTCCGATGGGCTGCGGGCTGGCAACTGCTGCTCTGAAGATGTGCAGCTGCTCCTCTCTGGAGAGGCCATGGAAGGGCTGTGATGGTCTATGGGAACCAGAGGAACGATGAGCTCAGGTTGGCATTTGAGCTTCATGGGAACAAGCAGAATGAAGAGCTCACAGTGGAGATGAAATTTGCCTGTGCCTGGCTCCTCCAATAAAACCCCAAGAAGTCCAGATGAAGCAAACACCTTCTCCCAAGAAGCTAGGAAAACCTCAGAGTCCTGAGCACCTGCACTTAGCCTGGAAGGGCCTGGAGGCAGCTCTAAATCCTCAGGTGAGGCAGCACTGAGGTCCTGGTATGAGAGTGCTGTGTGGCAGTGAGGGAAGGAAAAAGGAAGCAAAGGGAAGGCTGGGTCACTATTGGTCTTTGGGTGTGTTTCCCTTGGCAGCAACTGTACTTCTTTCAGGGAAAACAAAATCTCCCTGAATTGTTAAAACTGAAAATCAGGGACAAAGACTCTCTAACTAGTCAAAATTACTAAGTGGTATGTTCATTACGCTGATGGGTGGCACAGGGGAGGGTCATTCCCGAAATGCGTGACCGCTGGCCGGGCTCGGCTCGGCACAGCACAGCAGGATCCAGCAGGACAGGGAAGGGCAAGGCAGGCAGGGAAGGGCAGGGCAGGGCACTGGGAGCAGTGACAGGCTCTGTCCCCACGCTGCATCCCATGCCTGGGTAACCATCAGGGACAGAGAGGAAGGACATTGCTCTTGGCTGTGGAAAGGAGGATAAGGGGGAGTTAGAAAACATTCATTTGGACTCCTTTTCAGCAGACTAGCTGGTTTTATCTCACCATGTCTGCCTGTCTTTGGCAGAGTTGGCACATTTCTCGTGATTCGGAGTCAGCTACAGGGGCAGGAAGAGGCAGCAATTTTGTCAGCATTGATATCAAAGCCAAAGTGCTGCCCCATGGATGGATGTTGCTTTCTTCAAGGGATTTTTGGCCTAGAGTTGTAGTGAATTCATACTGGTGGCTTCCCAAATAGCATTGCCTTTGTATTTCCACAGGAATTACCTCTTCTTTTTCTTCCCCCTATCTGGGGAGAGCTCCAATGCAAATGCCTCCTGCAGCCAGCTCTTGTCACTGTAGACTGACAAAGGAGATCTTGCAGTGCGAGAGACTCCCTAGAGCTGCTGTGGAGAGCTGAAGGGGAAGCTTTGTCCCTTAGTCTTGAAGTCTTGTTGGGGAGCTGCTCGTGCTCTGAGGGACGGACACCAATGATGTTTATCCAAGTCTTGCAGGTTCATTCCTGAGCTTCCTGACACACTACAGAGACTTTGGGGTTGTCATATTGGCAAACAAATTACAGTCTGGGCGCTTCTTGAAATGCTTCAATTATTCTTTTTTTGCTTTTCTGCAGAAAAGTTGTCATCATCTATTCCTTCCAGAGAATCTTTTCCTACTTTTTGGGGGATTCCTTTTGCTGCCCTCCCAGACCAGGCCAATTCCCAGGGCTCCTTCGCAAAGTGAGCTGCAGCCCATGGCCTCCACTCTCCAGCTGGAACAGAAGGAAGCACAGAGTTTGCTGTTGTGGGAGAGGAGCTTCTCTTTCCTGCCTGCTTTCCCTTTGCGACAGGTTGGTGTGTGCTCATTTGGGAAAGGCAGGTTTAAACTCTGAAGCAGCTGAGTTTCAAACTGCTCCCTTCTCCAGCTCTTCTGTGGGTATCCTTGGACAAAAGGCCTCTTGGTGGGAGCTCCCAGTGGCAGGTTAAGGAAGGAGGTTGATATTTCAGGGTTGTGACTGCTGAAAGCAGCTGGTTTCTCGAGGTGTCCAGAACTGGGAGTGGCTCATTTCTCACCTGCCTGCAGGAAAGGAAGTTGCAAAGTGGGAATTTAATTTTTGGAGATGGCCACCAGGGGTGTTTGCCAAGAGATGGGCTGGCAGAGAGGCAGGTCTCATGCTATGTTTGTTTTGGTGGTGGGGAGGGTCAGAGATGCAGACACAGACACCAGCTGAAGGAACAATGTAATTTACTGCAATGCAGAAGTGCAAAAAAGATTCAGGAAAGGATAAGCTAAGCAATGCACCTCAGCATTATTACAAAAGGGTGCCTCTGGTGATTTAGGAAGATCCATCACCAGGTAGCCCAATGGTTTCCCCTTCATCCAGAGCTGCACATCAGCTGGGGGAAGCTGTCCCAGCCCAGCCCTGCAGAGCCACGGCCGGGAACTGGGAAATCCTCAGGTGCCTCCACCTTTGGCGGCCACAAGGCTCCCGAGTGCGCTGTGAGAGTAGCCCGGCTCTGACAGTGCTGGACGAGCAATGTGCCAGAGCTTCTGCTGGGGCACAGCTGGTGTCATTCTCCTCTTGGTTTTTCTCCGTGAGCCTGCCTAAGAACCCAGGGAGCTGGCTTAGAGCCAGCACCTCCAGGCAGGGCCAGACGTGGCCTTGTCCAGATTCTAAATGCTGAAAGGTGTCCCCAGGGAGTGGATACCTCGATCCTACTGCTAATAACACTTTGGTAATGGGTGGATACATAGATCCACTTGCTGTTTGTGCCCTTACCAAGTGCACCGGTAGGGTTGAGTTGCTGAGCACATGCACAGTTCCATGCAATGCCTTGTGTTCCTGAAAGCTGTACATCCCAGTCTCCTCTGCAGAAGACGCAGGCTATGAAATCAAGGCCAAATTTTTACCTAGGTTTTCTTCCCTCAGTACTTGTTCGACACAATATTTTTTTGAAGGACTGCATTTGCCTCTCCTCAGCTTTCTTATTTAAAGAAGAGAGCTGAAGGAGTTTCAGGCATGTGAGTGCCTGATCTCTCTTTCCCTCTAATGGCTCTGCCTCTCAGAGTCCCGGTTACCTGCCAGTGCTTTGGCATGGGAGTCATTCCTTCCCGAAACTCCATTCCCTAAACACAAATGGACTTCGACTGCAAAGCCTCTCTTTGCAGTGGGATTGCTTTTGCCCTACAGCCTCCATGGGCAAGGGCTTTGTGGGAGCAGGGGCCATCAGAGCCTGTGTCCTGAAACAGAGCCAGGAAAAGGCGCAGATCCTGCTGCCTTGTGCTACTGCTGATCCTAGCAGCAAGTCCCCTGGCAGTTCCTTCAGGGAACTTCACACAAAGGGCTTCCATCATATTAGTGCTTGTGAGACCTTCTTGCTTCCCAGTTGTCCTGGATTTTGGGGCATCTCAGCACTTGTGTCCATGGCCCTGCCTTCATCCCCAGCCTGCAGCAGTCACAGTCACTGCTGCCTCCCCCTTGCTGCAGCTCATTTGCCAAAGTGCTGCCAAAGGCAGCAGAGCTGGCTCGGGATCCCTGCTGGCTTCTGGTCTCAGGGATGAGCTCCAGGGAGCACTTGGAGCACTTTCCTAAAGAGCTACCTATGGGATGGAGGGTGGATTTGTCCTCCCCGGTGTCAGAGACTGAAATACAATAGTTTATGGTTTAAACATTTTCATGAAAGACTTTTTCCTACTGTAGCAGAGCTGTGTTACAAAAGCTGCAGAGATGACCACCCCACCCTGAATGGGGTTCTGAGAGGCCCTCCAGGGTTCTCTGATGAAGAGGAGATAACGCAACAGCTCAGGGGCATTCAGGAAGCACAAGCCAATGCCTTCAGGGTGGAGATGACAGCCCCAGGGCTATCAGCTGCCAGGCTCACACAGACCCTGGCACCAAAGCTGGGGGCAGAGAGGCTTTGGGTGAGTGTTGGAAAGCCTCTGGCGAGAGGCAGTGGCCGCCCATCCTCTGCTGGGCAGAGCAGCCTAGCTGTGAGGCCCTTCACAGGGGGAAAGCTTGTCCACAACAGAGGGGGTGATGTGCCCCATCAAAGGGCCCCCAAAGGGGTGCCCAGACCCTGCACCAGAGCACTGCAGCACGATGCCACAGACCCTCAGTGCAGCAAGGGACAGTGTCCAGCTGGCCCCCCACAAGGGAGGCACCTGGGCATTCCCACCTCTCAAAGCATGTATTAATCCAGGGAATCCCTCACTCGTCAGGATGTGTGGCAGTGTGGTGTGGGACCCTCACCACCAAGGAGACCAGATGGAGGAGAGCAGCGAGACATGGTGGGACCCTTGGATGGGTGATAAAGCTGTCACACATAACCCCTGCCACCCTCTCCCTGTACGCCCACCACCCATGCACACTTCCTTCTCCTCCTTTCTTTTCTCTTTGTTTCTCTTTGCCTCTTTTACTATTCAATAAAATACACCAATTTAGCACAAATCACAGAACACCCATCGCAGCTGACAAATGGCATTTCTTGCAGATTGCTACAGCCACACTGCTGATCCACAAACACACAAGAATCAATTTCAGCTGAAAAATGTCATTTATTACAAATTGCTGCACTCCCACTGACAATATAGAAGTATAAAAATCTCAATTTAGGTTAAAACCAGGAATTTATGAGATTATTACAACCAGTCTGTGTAAAAATATACAAATACTAATTCAGTTAACAAAACTAAATTTATTGCCAACCTCTACAACAACTCACTATACACAAAGATCAATTAGGCATTTAACAACTTAATTTATTACATATAACTACAAATTAATAAATAGCAACACAACTGTATATATAGGAAACAGAACTAAACACAGATACAATAACATCCATGTTTACTTAAATAGAAATATACAGAGATGTAATTACAAACAAATATGTATATATACACGTACATATATACTGAGGGTACATCCCTAAACACCACACATACAAAAATAGTCCTATACAAATGGGAACGCACAAATGTGCATATCCAAATGATGATCCATCTCTAAACATTTATACGTAACAGACATGTCTAGAGATGGATAGACATGTCTATCCAAATGGATAATGCAATTCTAGACATGTCTACAGGGAACTCAAAGCAGAGGGATCCCAGCTGCCCCATCTTCAAAGCCTCTCGCTCGGTCTCCTCCTCCCGTGCAGAGCAGCTCCCCTGGACAGGGACAGCAGATGGAACACCTGGGAAGAAAAGGGAACACTGAGTGAGTATGGGGACGTTTCCCTTGGCAGCAGCTGCGCTTCCATCAGGGCAGAGGAAATGTCAGAGCCTCCCCAGGGGGTCAGAAAGAGAAAGCAGCCGGGCGGGCCGGGCTGTGGTGAGCGCAGCCGCGGCGGGACTGTCCCACAGCCCCGGCAGCCTGGCAGAGCCGCTGTGCTGAGCAGCCCCAGCACGGGCAGGGCCCGCTCCTGCCCCGCCGGGCAGTGCCCACGGCCACAGCCCACGGCAGCCTCAGCCCCACCTGCCTCCCCGGGCCTGTGGCCTCAGCCAGGCTCTCACCAGGCTGGCAGCAGCAGGGCCCCGTTGACTGCTCTTGCTGCTGGCCTTCAGCTGCTCCCTGCTGGCTCCCGTCAGTCTCCGGCTGTCCTCAAGGTCTTCATGGCAGCTGTGGCAAAAGTGGAGGCTCTGGAAGTGCTTCCAAGGCCTGGCAGAGCTGCAGTCCTGGAGCCCTCTGTGCTCCCTGCTGGCCCCCTGCATCCCCTCAGCCCCGCCATGCTCTCAGTGAAGCCCCAGCCCCCTTCAGGTTCTTCAGCCCCTCACAGTCCTCTCACGCCCCTCACAGTCCCTTCTGAGCCATCCCGTCCCCTGAGACCCGCCACCCTGCCAGCCTGTGCCACTTCCCTGTCACCTCAGTGCCACCATGGCCCTTGGCTGCCCCACAGCCCTCAGCCCCAGCAGCAGCTCAGGGTCACTGTCCCTTCAGGGCCACGGCCCCCTCAGCCCCCTGAGCCCCCTCAGTCTCACCGTCCTTCAGCAGCTCCTCAGGGACAGTGCCTGGGGCCAGCGGCAGCTCCCACCGCTCCAGGGACAGCCGGGGCTGGAAGTGCTGCTCCGCCCAGCCCGGCCGCCAGCTCGGACCCAGCACAGGGACAGGGGACACAGGGGGAAAAGCAAGAGGTGAAAAAGGCAGCTGAGGGGGGAAAGAGGTACAAATGCAGCCTAGGCCTACACAAACAGCAATCTATCCATCAATCTCTCCATCTAAACATTCCTCTTACTATATAACTATACACATTCATAAATGTAACTTCATATGTATGTATAAATATTTTACTCTACACATAGAAAAATCTAACTCTGAAAATCTACAAATGTAAATATATTATAAAATATAATTATATCTCATCAATACCTATATACCTATCCACATTTAACTACACAGATCTATCAATATACGTCTATATAAATAGAACGCTATCATCTATAAATGGAACGATAACCACTAATAAATAACCATAGAAATCTATAAACATATCTACAAGCAGAGGAGTTCTACCTGCCTGATGGTCACAGGCTCTCCCCTGTCTCTTCCAGCCCTCCTGGAGATGTTGGTCAGATGGCATCTGGGAAGCAAAGGGAACGCTCAGTCAATATTGGCCCTTGTGCACCTTTCCCTTGGGCACCAATTGTCCTTCTACCAGGGGCTCTCAAAGATGGCCTGAAAGGCAGACTCTCACTTGGCAATTTGAAGCAATCTGCCCTTAAAAGAACAGGGACCATTCCAAGGGTTCAAAAGTGTGCTTCAAAACATTGAAGTATCTCAATAAAGTCTCAGCCCCTGCAGTGCAAAGGGCACCCAGGAGAGCTCAAAACACAGACAGTCCCAGCTGCCACACGGAAGCCCAGCCTTGTTCTTTCTCTGAGCTGACAGAGAGACCTCAGTCCTCACCGAAATGGCTGAAGCTGAAGGTGCTGGGAGCTGAGTCATGAACCTGCCATCTACAAACTGCCCTCTGCAGTGAGCAGCAGCTGCTCCAACTCGACCATCAGCTCTGGCAGCAAGGGCTGGGAGGGACAGAGCTCCCTACGAGGCCTGCAGGCTGCACCAGCTGGGCTAAGGAATGGATCCACAGTGCTCCTTCTCTGCTCTTAGGCCTCCCTAATCAGGGGTCATTCAAGCTTTTCCTTCTGATACTCGAGTTACTGTGATTTTTCAATTGGTTGGCCTCTGATGTTGTGCTCCTTGTTCTTCTTGTGGGTCAGGACCAATACCAGCAGACTGATACTACATTTAGTCAATAATTTGGACTTCTACCCTGAATTTTTGCTCTTTTTTTCCCCTGCTCCCTCAAGTGTCGCTCAGCCTGGCCTCCCCTGGCACCTTGCAGTAAATTTATCCACCAACTTCAGCACAAAACTGGGACACACGGCTTGGTGCCACAACTCCCACAAGGTCAGGTTTATTCCCTGCTCTCTGTCCCAGCAGAGGACTCCGTGTCAGAGCCTCCGGAGAAGCGTGGAGGGCAGGGCTCAGGGAGGTTGTGCCAGCGCAGGATTTGAACTCAAGGCACCAGGAAGCACCAACCCTGCTCAGAGCAGCCATCTCACAGCTCTCTAAACCAGTGGGGGCTCTGTCCTTACCAGGCTCCTCGGGCTCCTGGGAACTCTTCCTGCAGCTCTCGGTGCCAGATGAAGCTTCCTCTGCTGCAGCTCTGTCCACAGGCTCCCCTCCTGGAGAATCAGGGGCAGCACCAACATTGCCCTGAACAGAAAAACAGAAAGAAAGGAACCCAAAGATCACTCACTATTTTGCTGGAATCATATCAGGGATACAATATCTGTCCTTCTCCACTCCCAAAGGACATGGAGCACAGAGGAGGGAACACTGCCCACACAGTTCACATGACAAGCCTTTTAAACTCAGCATTCAGGGGCCCAAGGTGATGCCTGGAGGACACACATGGGGCAGTAGTAGAAGGCTCCAGGAAGCAGCAGCTGCAGCCCAGCCCTTGCTTTGCCTTGGCCTTCCCACCCAAAAGAGGCACAGCCCACATCTGCTGCAGCTGCAACAGAGGCACCTCTGGCATGCCCCTCCCTGCACAGGGCACTTGGCCTTCAGTGCCACTTCTCCAAACACTCTTCTCCTCTTTCCCAGCAAGTAAAACCTCTTCTTCATTTCTTTTTCATCCCCTCTTTTAGAAATCCAAGAAGAATTCAATACCAAGAAGAATTCAATAACTAAATAATAATGAAGTAAGTTCAATTAAAGAAGCCTTTGCTTCTCAACCGTGTAACAACGTTCAAAAGCTCTCAGTCTAGCCCTCTTATCCCCATCCAATGGAATTACCTGCACAGAGGGAGATCTTTCAGACAGGGACCTCCTGATCTCCCGAATCATTTTCTCTACGGCAAGGCCCAGATCTGCTGGTGGCCATTCCTCCTCCCCAGGTGCGTTCTGTGCTGAGCTGGAGGCCGTCCATGCTGCACAAGCTGCACTGCCGGGTGGAGGGCTGGGCCCTGAAGTGCCCGGGGTGGCTGCAAGAATCCAAACACACTGGTCAGGCTCCACAACGTGGCTGTGGGACACAGAGCTCTAGTGCTGCTGTGGATCAAACATCACAGGAAGCACACAGCAAAACCAGGCAGAGAATCTTTTGGCCTCCTAGGTGCCCCTTCCTAGTAGGCTTGACAATTTCGGGCCGGGAATGGCAGAGCCTTGCGGCAAAATACTTCAAACGGTCACTTTTCAGGACCTTTTGGAAAAACAAGGCTACAACTCTTTTCCTACCTCGTGCGTCGTAGGCTGGGGGCTGCTGCTCCCTCTGGAGCTGCTGGAAGCTGCAGGGCTGGATGGCGAGCACCTCCCGCTCGGCCGGAGGCAGCTGCTCCCCGCAGAGCTCCTGCGAGCGGCTGCGGGGCCCCTCCCGCCCGAGCGGCAGCGGCCGCTCCCCGTGGAGCCCGAGCAAGTGGCAGGGCGGGATGCCGAGCACCTCCCGCTCGGCGGGCGGCGGCCGCTCCCCGTAGAGCTCCTGGAAGCGGCTCGGCCCCTCCCGCCGGGCCGGCAGCGGCCGCTCCCTGTGCAGCAGGTGGAAGCTGCAGGGCGGGCGCCGGGCGAGCAGCGGCCGCTCCCCGGGGTGCTGCTGGAGGCGGCCGGGCCGGGGGCTGCGCAGCTCCCGCCCGTCCGGCAGCGCCCGCTCCCTGTGCAGCAGGAGGAAGCCGCTGGGCGGGCGCCCGGCCGGCAGCGGCGGCCGCTCCCTGGGCAGCGGCGTGAAGCGAGGGCGCCCGTGCCGCCCGTCCGGCAGCGGCCGCGCCCCGGGGAGCTGCTGGGAGCAGCGGGGCGGGCGCCTGCGGCCATCCCGGCCCGCCGCCGGCCGCTGCCTGTTGGCCGCGCTCCGGCGCTTGATGCGGAGCAGGAGGTCGGGGCGGTCGCGGCGGAAGCAGGGGTTGCTGTAGTGGAGCCAGGCCCCGGCATCGCCCGGCGCGGCCGAGCCGAGCCAGCCCGGCACCTTGCGGAAGCCGTAGCGGTAGAGCTGCCGCACGAAGCTGCGGAACTGCGTGGCCCTGAAGGTGTGCGGCACCGGGGCCGGCCCATGGCCACGGCCCCTGTGGGCGCGGCCCGAGCTGAGCAGCTCCCGCTCCAAGAGGGAGCGGTCGATGAGCAGCCCCTGGGCGCGGCTGTCCCAGCGCAAGGAGCGGACGCGGGGGCTGTTCACCAGGCGCCAGAGCTTGGCGGGGAAGGTGCGGGCGCTGAGCCCGGCGGGCAGCGGCAGCTCCGCCATGGCCGTCGATCGCCGACTGTGGCCACAACGCCCGCAGCGCAACGGCCGCGGCTGCGCCGGCGGCGCGCGGCCTGAGGGGGGCGCTGCGCTCGGGCCCGCGCGCGCCCAGAGTCCCCTGGCGCGGGCCGGACTTGGCGGGGACGAGCACGGCGGAGCCGGAGCTGCGAGCGCAGCGCGGGCCCCGGGGCTGGCCGGGCTCGGCACAGCACAGCACGGCACGGCACAGCACAGCAGGTTATCCCCACGCTGCATGCCGTGCCTGGGTCACCATCGGGGACAGAGAGGAAGGACATTGCTCTGTTTTGGCTGGGAAAAGGATGAAAAGGGGTGATTAGAAAACATTCATTTGGTCTCCTTTTCCACAGACTAGCTGGTTTTATCTCACTATGTGTGCCTGTCTTTGGCAGAGTTGGCACATTTCTCGTGATTCGGAGTCAGCTACAGCAGCAGGAATGGGAAGCAATTTTGTTAGCATTGATATCAAAGCCAAAGTGCTGCCCCATGGATGGATGTTGCTTTCTTCAAGGGATTTTTGGCCAAGAGCTGTAGCAAACTCACACTGGTGTCTTCCCAAGCAGCGTTGCCTTTGTATTTCCACAGGAATCACCTCTTCTTTTTTTTCCCCCATTTGGGGAGAGCTCCAATGCAAATGCCTCCTGCAGCCAACTCTTGTCACTGTGGACTGACAAAGGAGATCTTGCAATGGAGAGACTCCCTAGAGCTGCTGTGGAGAGCTGAAGGGGGAAGCTTTGTCCCTTAGTCTTGAAGTCTTGTTGGGGAGCTGCTCGTGCTCTGGGGGACGGACACCAGTGGTGTTTACCCAAGGCTTGCAAGTTCATTCCTGTAAAGAGAGAAAGTATACGGACGCCAGGTAGAGAAACAAGGTGTATGGGAGAGAGACGGGGAAAAGGAGACAGGTTATAGAGAAAGGAGCCCTCCGGAGGCATTTATAAATCTTCATGGAGGTAATGATCGATGCTCAGTTTATTGCAAATCTCAGGGTACATTTATATGCTAATGCAGGGTTCAGCAATGGGAGAATACATATAAGTGGTTACAAAGTGTTATGTATAGGACAAAGAGCTAACATATCTTTGGTCAGGTACATAGATTGGCAAAAGTGTCAGCAGAACATTCTGCCCCATATCTTCTCTTCACATCCTTGGAACATCTTGCTTCACATTCCTTTTCCGTGGGTACATCTTTGCAAACTTCTTTATATTGTTTGCCCAAGGGCAGCATGCTTCTGCTCTAAGGCACGTATGCAGGGTTGTGCAGCTTGCTTCTATCCAGTGTCTGCTGAAAATGCTCTCTACATTCCTGAGCTTCCTGACACACCACAGAAACTTTGGGGTTGTCGTATTGGCAAACAAATTTCAGTCTGGGAACTTTTTGAAGTTCCCAGTTCTTTTTTTTTTTTTTTTTTTTTACTTTCCTCCAGAAATACTGTCATAATCTAATGCTCCCAGAGAATCTTTTCCTACTTTTTGGGGGATTCCTTTTGCTGCCCTCCCAGACCAGGCCAATTCCCAGGGCTCCTTCGCAAAGTGAGCTGCAGCCCATGGCCTCCACTCTCCAGCTGGAACAGAAGGAAGCACAGAGTTTGCTGTTGTGGGAGAGGAGCTTCTCTTTCCTGCCTGCTTTCCCTTTGCGACAGGTTGGTGTGTGCTCATTTGATAAAGGCAGGTTTAAACTCTGAAGCAGCTGTGGTTCAAACTGCTCCCTTCTCCAGCTCTTCTGTGGGTATCCTTGGACAAAAGGCCTCTTGGTGGGAGCTCCCAGTGGCAGGTTAAGGAAGGAGGTTGATATTTCAGGGTTGTGACTGCTGAAAGCAGCTGGTTTCTCGAGGTGTCCAGAACTGGGAGTGGCTCATTTCTCACCTGCCTGCAGAAAAGGAAGTTGCAAAGTGGGAATTTAATTTTTGGAGATGGCCACCAGGGGTGTTTGCCAAGAGATGGGCTGGCAGAGAGGCAGGTCTCGTGCTAAAATGGCTGTGTGTTTGTTTTGATGGTGGGGAGGGTCAGAGATGCAGACACAGACACCAGCTGAAGGAACAGTGTGATTTCCTGTAATGCAGAAGTGCAAAAAAGAGTCAGGAAAGGATAAGCTAAGCAATGCACCTCAGCATTATTACAAAAGGGTGCCTCTGGTGATTTAGGAAGATCCATCACCAGGTAGCCCAATGGTTTCCCCTTCATCCAGAGCTGCACATCAGCTGGGGGAAGCTGTCCCAGCCCAGCCCTGCAGAGCCACGGCCGGGAACCGGGAAATCCTGCGGTGCCTCCACCTTTGGCAGCCACGAGGCTCCCGAGTGTGCTGTGAGAGTAGCCCGGCTCCGACAGTGCTGGACGAGCAATGTGCCAGAGCTTCTGCTGGGGCACAGCTGGTGTCATTCTCCTCTTGGTTTTCTCCCCGAGCCTGGCCAGGGCTCAAGGAGGAACCAAGGCCAGGTGTGACCTTGTCCATTTTCCTCATGCAGAAAGGTGAAGACGTGTTTCACAAGTGAATGGATGCAGCAATCCTTTTGATAATAATACTTGGTTAAGAAGCAGATACATAGAACATTGGGTTGGGAAGGTGATCTAGAGGGCAGCTTTGGCTCAGGTTCTGTTGTTGAGGCTTCAGTCAGGGTCTGTTGTTCAGGCTTTAGTCCTTCAGTATTTTGTGCTGCAAATCACACCTGTGCAGAGCTGCAAACAAACAAGTCTGTCTTTAGCACATTTGAGACAGGGAACAGGATTAGCCCTGCAAGGCCAGGCTGGGGCCAAGAGCAGAAGGCCAGCACCCTGCTTTTGCCCACAGGCAGCCCTGCAGAGCAAGCAGCCCCTCCTGCCCAGGGGCTGAGGTGCCCGAAGCTGCCTCCCCGCTGTGCAGCTCTGCAGAGCCCGCGGGGCGCAGGGTCCTGGGCAGCCAGGGCAGCCCGGCCGCCTTGGGGCACAAGGAGTGGCCCAGAGAGAAGCTGCTGCCCTTTGCTTTGGAACTGCTCCTCAGAGTCTTGTCATTAATCCACAGTGTCTGATGTGTTTTCCTTTCCTCTTCCAAATTTAACACAGCTTTTTGAGAAAACTGACTGATGTAGCTGCTGGTGGTGGTGGTGCTTTTGTCTGCAGGTGAGGGCAGGTGATTTGGACCAAGGACAGAGTCCATTGTTAACAGCCCAGCCTTTGCCAAGTCAAGAAAACCATTCACAATTGGGCTACCAGTGCTGAGCAGTTTTCCTAGGTTTTGGAAAGCTACCACCTTAAGAAACCCAACAGATTTTCCTCCAGGAGGACACCAGCAGTAGCATGATGCCAATGTTTTCCACCCCTTTTCTGTGTCTTTTAAGATTTCCACAGTGTCCAGCAGGAATGAAATGACCTGTGATAATGTGATTTGAGAGCTCTGTGTTGTTCGTTGCCACATGAGTGTTCATGACAAGCTGGACACCCCACTCGTGGCTCTGTCGAGTTAAATTGATCCCAATTGTGTGCAAACAGCAGCCCCGAGATGCTGAGAAGAGCAAGCACAGTGGGTGGGTGTGCATGCATGCACCTGGGGGCTGACTGCTCTGTGGGCAGATGGCTTTGCACTGTTGTAAATCTTCACTCTCCCAAGCTGAAAGACTATTTCAAATATATATCTTAAATGAAAATATATATCAAAAAATGAAATTGTCCAAAAATACATGTGCATTAAATTTCATGCATATTATATATTATATAATTAGATTAATATAATAATAACTTAACATAACATAACGTAATGCAATATAATATAATATAATATAATATAATATAATATAATATAATATAATATAATATAATATAATATAATATAATATAATATAATATAATATAATATAATATAATATATACATGAGATCATTTTTGAAGCCATTGCTTGTGGGGGATATTAGATGATCTCCTAGTGTTTGTACATTTTAGTTTCTGCTAATCAGAAACTAAACATTTAGTTTAGTACATTTAGTTACTGCTGATCCTAGCAGTAACTCCCTGTCAGTTCTTCCAGGTCACTTCACACAAAGGGATTCCATCATTTCAGTGCCTGAGAGAGCTTGGCACTGAAATGCCAAGTTGATTCCCAACTCTCCAGCCTCCCTCTGGATTTTGGGGCATCTCAGCACTTGTGTCCATGGCCCTTCCTTCATCCCCAGCCTGCAGCAGTCACAGTCGCTGCTGCCTCCCCCTTGCTGCAGCTCATTTGCCAAAGTGCTGCCAAAGGCAGCAGAGCTGGCTCAGGATCCCTGCTGGCTTCTGCTCTCTGGGATGAGCTTCAGGGGGACACTTGGAGCACTTTCCTAAAGAGCTGCCCGTGGGATGAGGGATTTGTCCTCCCCGGGTGGCTCCTGCTTGGATTCTGTGCTCATGGAGCCCCGGAGTTTTCTCAGCAGCCTCTGCAGCGAGTTCTGAGCCAACGTGGGGCTCTGCTGCCAGCCCAAATCTGCGCTTCCCCTGCCCAGCCTGAGTGCAGGTGGGGCATGTGCTGGGCATGGCCGGAGATTGGCATGGCCAGAATCCTCCAGCATTTACATCTGCCCATGGCTTTGGGTAGCACAAATCTACACTTACTTCAGTTGAAACATTGCATTTCTTGCAGATAGTTACACCTGCACTACTAATGTACAAATACACAAACATTAACTTAAGTTTAAAAATGAAATTTATTTTAAATTGCAACAGCTATGCTACCAATATAGAAACACAGAAATATCAATTTATGATTAAAATCTAATTTATTCTGAGAATTGTGCTATGTAAATATATACAGATATCAACTTCAGTGAAAAAAAAATTACTTTATTGCAACCCTCTGCAACAACTCACTGTACACAAATATTGAAGTTACTGAATTGAAGTTTAACAATTAAATTTATTACATATTACTACAACCGTACAGCCCACATACAAATACAGAAACATCAATATCCCTCCCTAAAGAATCTCAGATCCAGAACTAAATAAATAGAATTTTAGAACTATACAACTCCATACATAATAAATAGAAGTAAATACCTATATAGGCATAACAATATAGAGATGTAAACATGCATTGTATATTTCATGACATATAACATGACAATATAATACAAATATAACAAACCTGTCTATAAATACACAAATATCAATGGACCAATAAAACAATCCAGACATCCCCAGCAATAGAAATGCACAGCTACAGAGCTGTACAAGTATGTAAACAGATGAATATATACGCATCAATATAACAATATACACACATAAAATGCCTATACAAATATCAGTCAGTGTATGTAAATATCCCTATACTTGTACCTATCCAAATCAAACACTACACATCCATAAACAGCGCCAGATCAGGAGGGATTGCAGCCGCCGATGTTCCCAGGCTCTCGCTCGGCTCCTCCTCCCGAGCAGAGCAGCTCTCCTGGACAGGGACAGCAGATGGGACATCTGGCAAGCACAGGGAACACTGAGTGAGTGTGGGGACGTTTCCCTTGGCAGCAGCTGCGCTTCCATCAGGGAAGAGGAAATGTCAGAGCCTCCCTAGGAGGGTCAGAAGGAAAAGCAGCCGAGCGGGCCAGGCTGTGGTGAGCTGTTCACTTCTTTCTGGCATCCCAGTTGCTCTGAGGGAACTCCCTCATGTCAGGTTATTGAACCACCTCTGCACTTATCAAGACTGTGGCCCCCAAATCAATCAGCATTTATGTCTCCAGCTGCCTGCACCAATGACAGGGAATGTCCTCTAACAGTGCTGGGGCACAAAGTTACCTTGCACAGGTCATCTGACAGGGCCTTGTTCTTTCTGTGCTTCCTGTGTTTCTCCTTACCTTCCACTTGGAATTGTTACAGCATTTCTTTCTCTTTCCCCTTGATCAGTTCTAAAATTCGTGTTTCTCTTCCAAGTTTCAGTTTGTTCAGTGATCCTGTCAAGCCTTTTCTCAGAAGCTTTTATCATGGAATTGAGTGTTAATTTCAGCAATTTTGGTGATTTTCTGTGAGATTTATGCAAGTGTCCTGTTCATTGGGCACCATTTAGGAAGGTACAAAAGAGAAAAAATGATGCTCTGTAGGTCAGTTCACTAGTGGAATATTCATGCATAGAGAGAGGGATTAAACTGAATTTTACATCTACTCCTAACCTGAAAGTGCAACAGGTAATTTGGGGAGAAATTAAAGCCCATTTCTGCTTCTACCAGCCTGTATTCAAATGTAAAGTAAATAGAGCCGGGTGAGAATGTCAGTGTTCAGCTCCTGAAGTGCCTTATTAAGGTGTTCTTAAAGTAATGGAGATAAAATCTGGGTGGGCATTCCTAATTTCCAGACACTCATTGTCAATTTCAGTGACTCTGAAAACAGCAGAGATGTGCACATCATACCTGATCACTCCATTTGGGGATGTTTTACGTTCAGATTCTGTGAGGCTTTAGATTTTTAGATCTCTAGACAATGCTTCCAGGAATCTAAATAGCTTTCAGAAATTAAACTTTTCTCCTTTTTTCCTCAGTCTTTGCACTCCTGTGCACCAGAGACCTTCAGTGAATGGATTCCACTCTAATCCATCTCCAAGCTGAATCTCCCAGCTATGTTCACACTGGTGGTTCGTGTGTCTCTTCTGCACAGTGCAATTTTAAAATCTTTGTTCCTTATTATCTCTGCCCTTCCTTTTCTGTTTTAGTTGCAAATGCATGCAGATGTATCAGAAATGATACACCTAATTTCTGACGCATCAGTTCCTGTCTAGCAATTTCATTTTATCCTGTTCTGATGTTATGCTAGCCTTATATGTTTTATTCTAAGTGGACTCCTGTTTTCTTGCATGTGAAAGTTTTACAATGCAATGCTCTCATTCACCTGCTTTCATGAAACCCTTCATTAACATTAGCACAAGTAACTGTGTGATTCCCTTCTACTTTGTAGAAGATTTGGGAAACTCAAGTCCTGCTCAGCTACAGAAAAACATACATGGTGCTTGGTAATTCCCCTAAGAGCTTAAGTTAATGGTAAACAACTGCAGCTTATTCATTTCACAGATATTGGGAGAAAAGACATTGCAAATATTGAGGAATGTAGTGCAATATTGATGGGCATCCCTCAGTTATCCAGACAGACTGATGTCACTGGCAAAATTCCCTCTTTTCCAAAGGTTTTCATTTGCTTTGGCTGTACTTCGTATGGCTGCAGGTCACATTTCCCTTGGTTTAAGGAAGTATCTTGGCAGTTACTCTTGGTGATATATCTTGCTAATTCTGCCCTTGGAGGAATTACTCAGTTCTGCAGTCCTTATTACATGCCCTGTTCTAAAAGGCTTTTATATTGTTTTCCCTCTCTCTGTGTTTTCACACTTGTTCAACAAGGTTTTCTTTCTAAGAATATTAGTCACAATATCCCAAGGGATTAAAAAATGCTTAGGTATTTTTCCGCAAGTATTTACTAAAGAAAAATAATAATTAAAAAAAACCTGTATGCATGCTGGATGTAAAATCCAAACAGAAATAAACGTGAGAGTTCTCCCAAAAACCTTAAGAAAAAACCCCATGTATTCTATAAAACCCAGAGTATTCATCTACAGTATACAAAAATGGGCATGTTCTAGAAGAGAAAATTTGTGCAATGGTTCTTCACAGAATTCTATGCTTTCAAGCTTTTTGCCCTTCAGAGGCAGTGCCATTCTCTGAGCTGTAATGCTCTGAGCATGTTCTGCTCACCATGGCAGCTTTCTGCTCTCCCCTGGTACAGATCATCCTCCCAGCAAAGGGGGAGTGCAGCCACCACAACTCGCAGCACCTTCCCACACAGCAAGAACCTGAAGGACAGAGATGGCTTTCACCAGCTGCTGCGGGTTCTAATAGTGCCACCTCTCAGCTGCTGAAAGCCTGAATTTCTGTGTTGCAGTGAGTTAGTTTATTGAGCCAAATGTTCTGTTATATAGTGGTATGTTCAAGTGTTCCCCCAGATATTACAGTCAGCTTCTCCCCTATGTTGTGCCCTCCCACCCAAGTGTCCCTCGAGGAATCCCCTCCCTACTCACCAGATTTTTCCCTGTCAAGACAACCCGGCCGCTTTGCCCCATCCATCAGCCCAACCCCTACCCTTTGCTCCAGAAAGTTCCCTGTCCCTCATGCTAAGATCCAATCCCTATCCCAACGCTCTCTCCTCCCCTTGTTCTGATTTGTTGTAGCCCTCAAAACCACACCCCAAGAGTCGCTTATTGGTTACTATATGGTGTCCACCCCCTGCTTTAAAAGCTCTTAAAAACCCGTGCACGGGCATGCTGGGGGTTCTTTCAATATCTGTTCCCTTTGGGAATTGTCACCTGCAGAACCTTCCCCCCGCCTCTCCTGATGAAATTGCTGCACTTTACACCACAGAAGAGCCTCCTCTGCTTCCTTTACTCGCTCCTCCAGGGGTCTCTACTGCTCGGCATTTGGCCTAGAGGTTCTGGCTCAGGCAACACCCTAACCTAGCCAGTTCCCCACTCTTGCCGTTGTCCCTGGAGCATCACAGAGCTAGCCAGGGCTGCGGAGGGCAGTGACAGTGACCCATGCCCTGGCATGTCACAGCCCCCAGAGCCACACCTGCCAGGCCACAAGCCCCAGCCCTGGTCCCCTCAGCGGCTCCTGGGCATCCTCACCCTGAGTGCAAAGGCAGCCTCAGGAGCCCCCCAGGGCGCTCTGGATCCAGGCTGCAGACACCCTAAAGCCAGCGCTGAAAGGGACATGCATGGGGACTGCAGCTGGATCTTCCAGTGCTCACCAGCCCTGACTACTCTGTAACCCAAATCTCATTTGCAGCACCTTGAGCACATTGACCCTGCTCGCCCCTCCTGGAACGTGGTGTTCTCACATCCTACACCAGCCCTTTGCAGGGAGTGACCAGCTCCCAGCTGCTCTGCTATCCTGGCCGTACTTTCTGTTTGCCAGCAATGAACTTAACGGATACACTCCTGAGAAACCTCACACAACATTTGCTTCTCAGGAGCTCTTTGGCAAAAAAACTCCACTAATCCCTAGTTTTTTCACAGAGAAGGAGATCCTGACAAAGCTAAGCACAGACAAGGCTCTGGCATATGAATTCCTGAGCCACAGGATTCCACCCATTGTTGTTCCTAGCTACTTTGCTGATATTTTTGAGCCAGTTCTGGACAGGGGCTGCTGCTGACAGGGTAGTAAAATTTGGAGGAAAAAAGGTGCAGGAGACAACCAAAAAAAGCCAAGGTGGGAAACCCTTAGAAATACAGAGCACAACAGAAGTCCTTGGAGATGGTTCAATAGAAAATGCCACCAGCAGTGAGCAGAGCCCGAGGTTGCTCACTGCCACCCCAGGGGCTCCTCAGTCCCCTGCTGGTTGGTGTCTGATGCAGCCCTGCCTGGAAAGGGCTCCAGGCTCTGGTGTTCCCAGCTTGCTCCAGGCTACATTCTTAGCAGCACTGAAAGAAGAGGTGAAACACAGAGCCATTTTCTGTGCTGCCTGCAAACTCTTCTCCTTCAGTGCCACTGCCAGAGATCATCCCTCTGTCAGCTTGGCACTGTGCCTGCTGCATCCTTGTCACTGTCCCTTGCATCAGCTCTTGCACATCATCAGCACTCGGTGTCCCACATCATGAACAGAGAGAGCTGTGTCAGAAGAGCAAGGTGTGCATTTTCTTGTTTGTGAGATACAAAGCTCTGTTTCGTGCCAGGCACAAACAGGTGACGTGTGTATTTGTGAATGCAAAATGTGTGGACCCCGACAATGGGAGAGCTGTGAAATCTAATAATAAGTGAGGAAAACAAAGCATGGAAAAAAGCCTTTGAACCTATCTTTTGTTTGCAATTAACCCTGGTTGATTTAGGAGCATTGGAATTAAGGTGTTAAAGATGTTGCTTTTTGCCAGCATTTAATCCATAAAGTTCTGCAATAATAACCTTTTGAAGTATAATTTTAGAATATTACTTGTATCCTTGAAACTCTAGCTTTGGAATATATATAAATGAAATATGCTTATCTCACGCCTTATTGAAGCACAGAAAAACAGCTTGAGAAAGGAAGATGAACATCACCTCAAGGATTTATGGTTTCGACCAAAGGGAAACTAGACATCACTGTTATGAGATTTATGGCAATTAAAAGGTGGACACACATCTGGGGAGCGAGACCCCACCAGATGGGAGTCGTCTTTCTTCTTTTGGAAACTGGACCGTCACCATCTGGGGATACTCCTTTGAGATACATCCTTAGAAATTAAAATCACAATAGTGTACAGATTTGGGATGTAATAATTTGGAATAAAAATTGCTGATGAGTAAAAATTGGACATAGAAACTGTTGAAAAAGACTGACGAGTACCCCTATAAATACCCGTAACCCTCAATTATTGGTGTGCAGTTGGAGGGAAAACTTCCCCCACTATACCCAGCGCTGTATTGCTCATACTTTACCATAATAAATAATAAATTGATTGCTGCTTGAATATTGGCCTAGTGAAGCTTCTTATTCATAACACTGTTAGCTGTGCTCTTCTATGGGCTGGCCATGGCACTTGGTAATTAATATGCTGTCATGCTGTGAACTGCATTCACACCTTATAGGGCTGTGTTTACTGGGCCTGCTGGATCAGTGCCCACTTCCTTCCTCTGCTCCTCCTCACTCCAGGACTGTAAGAGACCAGCATGGGGTCAAAGACCCTGCAGTATCATTACCCTCTAGTAATGCTCACAGGTCCTCTAAGGGCTGTGTAATGCACAGCATCTGGGTGTGGGGCTTGTGCTAAGGAGAAAGAAAGAGTCTGTGAGAAAGCTGAGCTGCTCTTACATGGGACTGAAAAAATGACAGGAACTTTTGGCATATAAAGCTTTCCTTCCAGATCAGGGACCAGGGAAGGCCTAATCAGCTGTGGCCCACAGGGCAAGTCTGTGCTAACTCCCAGCACCAAGTGCAGGGGTGTGGGGCAGGGCTCCTACAACAACAGCACAGCTCTGTGGAAGAGCCCAGCCTTGCATCTGGGTTCCTGCCTGCTTCCCCTTTAGAGACAGCTGTGGCCCGAGGATTTGTGTCTGAGGGAGAGCTCCATCCTTGGGCCTCCTGATCTTTCCCAAGTGGCCAAATGGGGATGCACCAGCAGCACTGCTGGGAAGGTGCTGGCTCAGTGGCTGTTTTTTGAGACTGTGCCCCCCATATCAGCTTTATGTGTGTTTGGGGGGGTGCTCTGGTGGGTGTGGTTACATACTCACTGGCCTTGGCAGAGCACAAGTCGGAACCTTTGAAGGTTCCAGCTGCTGTAAGGTTCAGGAGGCAGAGCTGGTGCTAGGCACAGTGTGGTACTGTGCTGAGGGAAAGGTGAAAACAGTTAATAATCCACCCTGAGCTAATCACTGAGGACCGATGGGAGGCACAGGCTTGGTGGAGCTGCTTTGTACAGGCCAAGGTGCTTATCAGCTGTGCAGTGTCCCCAGCAGCCCCTGGCAATGCTGGTGCAGCTGAAGGACAGGCTTGATGGGTCTGGTGCAGCCCCACAACCTCAGACACTGCGGCTCCACCGTGCAAAGCAGCATGGCTGAGCTGGTTGTTGGTCAGGCAAGGGCTCAAATACATTTCCTGCAACTTGCTCCAGCACAGTTCAGCCTGGAAAAAAGGCATTTTTCCAAGTGTAGGGGAGTCAAGCTCCAATAAATGTCAGCTGAGCCCTGGTGCTTGCTCCCCTGCATGAAGCCTCAGTGAGGCACCAGGGCCTCCTGTCAGCAGGAGGGGAAGGGAGATCAGAGTTGTTGGAAGAATACGTGACTGAAGGCTGAGCACAGGGTTGGTGGTGCTTTGCGTGGCTCTTGCATGACACCCAGGCTGGCTGTGGCAGTGTAAGCTAACCTTTTGTTTTGCATCAGGCTTTATGCCAGAGCCAGCCCCTTTCCAGCCTTTGGGGTGATTACAGCTGTTGCTCTATATTTCCCTCCCTCCTTTTTTTTCCAATAGCTATTCTACTCCAGCACCATAGGCAGGCAGTGATGGCTGCCTGTAGCTAACAAGACAAACTGAGATCTGCCTGCAGAGCCATAGTAAGGTGTCTCTGGGCTTGTGAGACAGGCCAGGACAACACAAACTGAGGCCACAGCCATGCTGTGCTTTCAGTTGAGCCTGTGGTGGAGCTGCTGTGCTTGTAGTCAGCATCTAGATGGGGCAGGTGACATACCTATCTTAGCTGAGACAGAAACAGAAGTACAGCCCTTGCACAGCATCCTTCTGCTAGGCTGTGCTAAGCTCAGGGGCCTGTAAACTGGCCCTTAAGACCTAGGTCTCCACTCCTTGCCCAGATCCCCAGCCTCAGGGAGAAGGACTTGGGTTTAGGAGCCATGGCTTTTTCTTCCAGCAGACTCCATTAAGAAAAAGTCAAGTTAAGCAGTTCATTAACATTTAAAATACTGCACAGTGTGTAAACCAAATATCCCCCTCCCCACAACAATCCCGTGCTCTCAGCAGATGCTCTGGTGAAGAATACCACTTTTGGCACTGTTTGCCTTCTGTTTCTCCTTCTTCTTTATGGAATCCATCTCTAAACAGCTCCAGACCTGTACTGTTTCATCAGCAGCTGCTGAGGCCACTGCTGTACCATCAGGGCTCATGGTCAGGTTCAAGATTCTATCAGTATGAGCTGAGGAGGAGAAGGAATGTGCAATCAGGGCTGAGCTGATCAGCACATGCACATTTACTCCTGTATGCTCCCATGAGCCCTGCCAGCTTGCATAGCTGTCTCCCCAGTGGCTGTGGCAGCATGATTTCAGACCCCAAGCATACACTTGGATCAATGGTATCTCTTCCACAGCCCCGTGGGCATGCTTTACTCCTAGCAGCATGGCCCCGGATACTGTCCTGTATCAGTGATGCTGCAGGCTCAAACCAAGGAGTGCAGCTATCTTCAACCTCTGATAGCCCCCCCACCCAGGCCCTGTCCACCTACCTTGCAGCTCTGCAACCTTGTTCATTCTTGGATACTTCCATATAACCAGCTGATTCTGTGCAAAGCCATGGCCTGAAATGAGCTCCTTGTAGTTTGTGGACCATAGGATAGAAGAGACCTGCAAAGAGGCAGTAACACAGATGAGACGAGGTCCTTGTGCTGATGCTCACCACTCGGAGGCGAGCATGGTCCCCCTCCTTCCCCGTGCCTCTGGGCCTGAGGAGCCAGCAGCTCTGTGTAGGTGTGCTGCCAGAAGGTGTTTGTCTCCAAGCTGATCTTCATCTCTCACCTGGGAATGGGTATCAACAGCACTGAGGCAGGCGCCAGAACACACGTTCCAGATGCGGACATGTCTGTCATTAGTGCCACCTCCAGTGGCTAGAACATTCATCTGCCATGGGCACCACGCCACAGCCTGAGAGAGGAGAGTTCATTTTAAAACATACAAGAGGCAACCTGCACCCAGCCAGTGCTGCATACCTGCCTTGCACACACATATCCGCCCGTGGCAGCTCTGTGCTCACCTTGACAGCACCCTGGTGCTGAGTGAAGGTCTGTACAGGAGCAAAGTCGCCACCCCCACCTTGGGTGCATGGCCAGACGTTCGCCAGATTGTCATTGCCACCACTGGCCAGGTAGCAGCCATCCAGAGACCATTTGAGTCCGCACACCTCATGTGTGTGGCCAGCAAGGGTGGCCACGTGATGCTCAGCCACTCAGACATCGTGGTGATGGATGTGCCCAGTCCTTGCATCACTGCAGAGAGAAGAGAAGGCTTGCAGGGTCAGGCTGCACATTTTCACCCAAATCCATTTCTGTGGTTGCAAGACTGCTATACCTGCCACTGGGTTTCAACCAGTGTTACCAGCAACACAGGTCTGTTGGTGTGAGTGAAACACCCACACGAGCTCTTTACAACTTCAGCACAAATTGCAATACAGGAAAGAGGCCTTCTCCTCACAGCCCCAACAGATAAGGCTGAGTAAGAATCCCAAGCCAGGACAAACTTCTCTCTGCCATCCCTAACCCATGCCACACATAGATTGAGGGATAGGAGTTTGCAACAACTGGAAACTGCCCTTGACCCACTGCTTTACCTGGAGAGGATGTAGCTGTTCCAGCTGAGGGTTCCCACAGGGGCACAATGGCTGGTCATGGTTCGGAGACGTTTCTGCTGGTTAATGTCCCATAGCTTATAGGGGCCTGAGTAAATATATGTATTGCAGTAAAAGATCTCTGTATTGTATAAGTGACCCTGCCCTGATTCTAGTTATTGTAAATGGGTTGCAGCTGCAGTGTCCTTGATTGGGCAGCAGCTGTAGCCCGTGGAGGTAGCTGGGATAAAAGGGGGTGAGGCATTCAGGGAGGGCTGCAGAGGGGCCCTGGCTGAGAAGCAACAACACCACTGCTGTGAAGAGCTGCTGCGAGAAAACCACCCAGGAGGTATGAGACCCTAGAAATATGATATACAACAATATAGATGCAACAATAGCTGGAGAGGCAAAGCAAAAAGTTCTTCAGTCTTCTTTCTATGCCCTAAAAACCTCACTGCACACACTCTGGCATTCAGCTTTCTCAGTAAGGGAACAGAGAAAGTGTGTATCTCATGACTATAGCACAGAAGGTAACGCTACTTATCAGAAAATCCCCAAACCAAACCCTGCCTTGCACACTGGGCAGTTCCACCCCACACCAGGGAAGACAAGTCAGGTGCATGGCATCCTTCCTCTGCCAGCCAAGCTTTTGTCCCCAGTTCTGTCAATCCCTAGAAAACACCTCTAGTTTTACTCTTGCATTCACCTGAACCTCAGCACTACTTGTGCCAACAGCAAGGTAGTCTCCATCTTTAATCCATGACACAGAGGAAATGTGAACATCTGGATGCTCCATCTGCAGCAGGGGGATAATCTCCCTAGTAGTGTGATTCCACAGATAAACAGTGTCATCCAGAACCACTGCCAGGAAGTTCTGGGAGCTCCAGTCTATGAGATTCAGATCTACAATTTGAAAGAGCAATGCAGGTCACACCATGCTTGGCTAGGGAGCCCTGCCCTTCACCCGTGCTGATGCAGCAGGTGTGGGTGCACATGTGCACACACCCACGTACAGGTGAGGGGCAGCCTTCTGAGTGTCACTATGCCCAGCTGCTGGGGCCAGGTACCCTGCTCCAAGGCACCTACACAGTGCCCTAGACCACTGTCCCTGTAAGGCCACACAGGGACACTCCAGAAGGGGTCTGTGCTAGCCTGGGTACACAAAATAATACAGACAGCCCAGTTACACTGTCCTAGGAACAGCAATCCAGTGCAGAATGTTCTGGATGCCCAGCACTCAACCCTGTAGCCTACTTACAGTAGTCGTTGAACATCTCTGGTGCATCCAAGACCCGTTCTGGCTTTGAGGGAGTATATCTGCTATTCTTCCTGCTGGATCCAAGTGCCATTTTCTGACTGTAGAGCACTTTCAGGTTATTCTGATAGCCTGTGTGCAGGGGAACAGGTTTGTTAACCTGAGTTAGTTTCCTTCCAGCTGAGTGCTGCTCACCCAACTAGGAATCCCTTGGAGTGAAAATGAAGTTGTAAGAGAAACACTCACAAGCCTGCAGTGCACTAAATTCACTGGCAGAATGAACTGCTGGACAGGGGTGAGCTACAATTTCCTCATTCATGGAAACAAATTTAACAAACACTTGGGTTTTTGAATCCCATCATATTTAGTTGCAGTTTCAGCTAGAAAGTGCAGAGAGTTTGGTGCTCTTACAGACTTCATGAAGGTTTGGAACCTGCAGTACAGGTGACTGTCACCGACATCTTTTCATAAAAATCCTTTCTTTAGGATTTTTCTCCCTTCTGAGAAGCTGTGGCCTCAGCAACAAAATGTAAACAATGGTTATCTGCTGCTGTGGAATGCAACAGGTGGATGCGTGATTGGTCTTGGGTGAATGTTTGGATTTACTGACCACTCACAGCAGAGCTGAGTCTCACCCTCTGCTGAGACACAGCCCTTTGTTTATTCATTCTTTTTCTATTCTTAGCTTAGCTAGCTTCTGAGAACTTTCCTTCTATTTCTTTTAGTATCGTAACAATGTAATATATATCATAAAATAATAAATCAAGCCTTCTGAACATGAGGTCAAGATTCTCATCTCTCTCTTCACCCTGAAGACCCTTGCAAGCCCGGTAACAGGTGACCAACTGGCAGTCATAGCACCTCTCCTAAATAAATTCACTGTAACTGTTATACCCTCCCTTGACCTCAGGAACCTTAAGAAAGGAGACTCCAGCCTGTACAGCTCTCAGAAAACAGTTGATTTCTCCTGTGACCACACACAGAGCCTCTGTGTTGCTGTTCCCCTGACCTGATCTCTGCTGCTGATTCAGCTCACACGGACTCTGTATCATACTTTCTGGAGCATTCTCTAGTTTTCCACTGAAGTGGAGGATCTTTGCCTCTTCTACATCAAAACCATTCAGATGCACTGCCCGGGCTTTCTGTTGCTCCTACAGAGACAAATCACCCTCAGTGCAATGCATTGAAAACAATTCCCACACTGCAATTTAAACAGACACCTAAGTCCCCTTCTCTTAGAATCTGAAGATGTTTGCCTGTGCTGCAAGGGTCAGTCACACAGAGGCAGGTCAAAGCAGTTTTTCCTCAGACTTTCATACATCGTCCTGCTCACATTTTCACACAATGGCAAATTCAGTGTCATTGCCAGTGGGAAAAGCCACAGCCACAAAGTGACCAAATGCTTCATAAACAGATTTCAGAACACAGTGTAAAACATTCCAGAAGTGTGCCTGTGGAGACATTGTCCTAGAATAGCTACCACCAGTAGTTTCACTTTGCATAGGCTTACAGCTTTGTGTTTGTGTTGCCTGCTACATTTTAACACCTCATTAGTCAAAAGCTAAATTTTGCTGCCAGAAGCAGCATAGGCTTAGAGTGCATGGCAGTCTCTACAGCTTCAATCTCATGCTAGGCTCCTGAAGCCCAGAGCTGCAAGTAGTGATGGCTGGGACTTGTCAGTCCCGTGTGCCCACTTGATAGAACCTATAGTTTACTGCTCTGTAAAGGGGCAGGAAGGAGTAGCGGTTGTTGAAGCAATTGTAACTTAGCAACATGCTCACCTTCTTGGTAGGGGAATCCTCAGCAGGGTCATTCTCTTTGCTTAGGAGGGAATTTGCCATCTCCATCTGCATAGTGCTGCGTTTGGCAATGTAGCAATCCCCCCCAGCCTTTGTGGGGTAGCTTTGAATTTTGGATCCAGATTTACCTGCATTCACATATGAAAATATTGTCTTACAGCTATTTAACAGCCTGTATTAGAGCTTTGACGGGAGTAAACCCAACACTCTTCCACATCACACCCACCAGACAAGTAGGACTCTGAGGTCTCATGCCACCCAGTCACAACTAACTTATATTTTCCTCCCTGCCACCAAGTTGGTTAGGGACTGTGTGCACTTGGGTCTAGTGCAACAATTCCAGAGTCCAGAGATAAGGGGAAGATACAGAAACGCTCACAGGATGTAAAGCTGTCAGCTGACAGTCCCGCCCACACTCGTCCTAGCATACAGCTGTGCCAGCAAGGCTCAGCTGGGCGAACAGCAGCTCGCCAGCCCCAGTGCTCAGAGCTCTGCCCCTCATGCTGGCAAGGAGGTGGGTGGCTGTCAGGAGCACAGCCCACCTCCTCCTGCCTGAGCAGCAGCCGGTAGGGCAGCGTGGCAGGGAGCCCAGAGCCCCGTGGCTATGGACAAGCAGACTGGGCCAGGCTCCCGCACTCAACCTCTGCCGCTGGTGGCCGGCGCTCACCGGGTGTCTTGGATGGCGTCTTGCTGGAGCTGTGGGAGCGATTGGCCGGCTTCATGGGCGACACGCCGACGGGGCTGGGCCCGAGGCATCTCTCCTCGGCCTTGTGCTGCCATCGCGCAGGCGGCGCGTTCGGGATCAGCGTGTCCAGCTTCAGCAGCCCATGCAGGTCCGCCTCGAACAGGACCTGCGCCGTGGTCCTGTGGGCGGGCGGCATTGGCCGTGCCCACCGGCCGGGCTGAGCCTACTCCGACAGCCCCGCCGGCCTCCCCACCACCGGACCGTGCAAGCGCTCCGGCCGCTCCTCCCCACCAACGGACACCCCTCACTCTCCCCAGCTGCTCCTCGGGACACTCCATCAGCCAATACGCCCTCCCTCTGCTCCTCGGGGGTCCTTGATCAGCCGGCACCCCTTCCAGCCGCTCTTTGGGGCTCTCTCGGATAAGCGACATTCTCCCTTCCCCTGCCTTTCAAGGGCAATCTCGTCCCTGCTCTTTCTCTTCCCCACTGTGCTTTGCCTCTGCCCTGTGCCCCTGGGGCTGCTCTTGGCCAGGCAGCCTCAGTGGGAGCCAGCACTGGCTGCAGCCCCAGCGGGCCCCCCAGGACAAGGCCCAGCAATTAGGAGGCCAATGAAAGCTCTGGGCAGCAGCAGAACCCTCAGCAGAGTTCTTTGGAAAATCATGGACTGGCCACACCTACACTGCAGCCTCACTGGGAATGTTTCCTATGTACAGTAGACTTTCAAAAGAAGCTGTTTGAGGGAAAGGTGAACTAAACACTCACTCTTCTCTCTTCCAGCAAGTCCATATTCGGACACAGCATAAGATGAAGATCAGCTCCAAAACAAGCAGGCCTGCAAGGAACCACAGACTGAAGCCTGTTCCCTGACAGACACCCCTTCCAAGGCCCTTCTGGGCATCAGGAACATGTGCTGTGGTTCCAGCTGCAGCTGTGGCAGCAATGGGGAGCGTCAGCCCCTGCTGTGCTGCACTGCTGAGCTGGCAGCACGGTGGATTCGGGCAGGACGTTCTCCGTTTCCCCCAGAGCTGGGGTCTGCAGGCACCTTGCCGCCCCTTGGCACAGGCTGTGCCACCCAACCAAGCCCAGCAGGCCAGGAGGAGAGCCCGGGGCCAGCAGGAAGCTGAGAGAAGGCCCTGCTCTAGAACTGAGGGAGTTCCACCAGAAGCAAACAAAGATGGTAAGTTCAAGAGATTCCCACTGTGCTCAAAGTTTGTCTGAGAAGACTAAGACGTGAGCTTGTCAAAAATCCCAGGAAATATCTGGGAAAAGGTTTTATGTATGTTGGTTGTGACTAGGTACAAAGCTCCTGCGGGAAAAGAGCCTCTGCAGCAGGCTGGCTGGCTGAAGGGGACTTACTTCTTTCTAGCATAAAGATTACCACTCAAATGCAATTTTATTTTTTATTGTATAAGGGGAAAATATTTTCCGGACCTCTAAAACCAGTTTCAAAAATACAGATGTGTTGTGGAAAAAGGAATGAAACAAATGGGGATTTCTCTCTACAAGAGATATTTCTAAATATTTCTAAAAATGAAAAGTGAAGACAAAATGAGGTCATTTTTTTGGATTCTAAAACTACTTAGAATAATCTTTAACTACTATAGGAGTTGGGAAGAAATATTTGGAAGTGTCTCTCTACAGAAAACGATTTTGAAATATTTCTACAAATTTCTAAAAAGTGAAAAATGAAGCAAATGGGGTTGCTTTTTCTGGGGGCCCCATGCTGCTGCCTGCCCCCTGGGCTCCCCCAGCCCTCAGGACCCTGCCTCTGGTCACAGCAGCCCCTGCCTGGCTCCTGCCTGCCCACACCATGGGCATCCATGGCTGCTCCTGGCTATGGAGCTCAGCCAGTGCTGCTGCCGGCCGGGCTTTGCTGCCGCTGCCACCCAAACACTGGGGTGATGGTACCTTCCCTTTAGTGCAACAAAAGAAAGGGCCATAACCTGGCCTGGCAGAGAGCAGGGTTAACTTCAGTGTTGTTTAGATGGCAGGGCCAGGGGGCTCAGGGGCAGAGGAAGGGACATGTTGGTCTCAGGAGGGGCTGGATGGTGCTGGGCTGCTCCTGGGGTCTATAGAAGTAGTCGGGACGGGACAGAGGATGATCAAAAAAGAAATGAAAGTAGCTTGGGGATATACATGAGGAGAGGAGGTGGCAGTGGGATCTCCAGGAGAATAGGAGATTTCCTTGTCGATGGCCGTTCTGGAGTCTTCAGCTCAAAACTCTTGACAGGGATGCCCAGGTCCTTCTAACTGCTGGAGGAGCTGCTCCTGCTCTTTGGGTGAGGTGCAGCCACCGTCTTACAACTCTTGTCCAGAGGTGGAACTGTGGAAAGAAGAGGTGGCTGAGGCCCCAGCTGTCAGTGGCACACAGGGACCCTCCTGCACAGCAGGGCCCAGAGCTGGCAAGGCTCCCCAGCACGGCTGGAGCTGCTGGCACAGCTTGGCCCAGCTCCACAGCTGCCCCTCAAGGCCCCAGACAGCAGGGCACAGCTCTGGGCAGGCTCCCTGGCCAGGAGCGGGCCTCAGAGCGCCTCTGCCTTTCAAGGGCAATCTCATCCCTGCTCTTTCTCCTCCCCACCATGCTTTTCCTCTGCCCTGTGCCCCTGGGGCTGCTCTTGGCCAGGCAGCCTCAGTGGGAGCCAGCACTGGCTGCAGCCCCAGATGGCCCCCCAGGACAAGGCCCAGCAATTAGGAGGCCAATGAAAGCTCTGGGCAGCAGCAGAACCCTCAGCAGAGTTCTCTGGACAATCATGGACTGGCCACACCTACACTGTAGCCTCACTGGCAATATTTTCTGTCTGAAGTACAATTTCAAAAGAAGCTGTTTGAGGGAAAGGTGAACTAAACACTCACTCTTCTCTCTTCCAGCAAGTCCATATTCGGACACAGCATAAGATGAAGATCAGCTCCAAGAGAAGCAGGCCTGCCAGTAACGCTAGCCAGAAGCCTGTTCCCTTACAGAAACCCTTTCCAAGGCTCTTCTGGGCATCAGGAACACGTGCTGTGGTTCCAGCTGCACCTGTGGGAGCAATGGGGAGCATCAGCCCGTGCTGTGCTGCACTGCTGAGCTGGCAGCACGGTGGATTCGGGCAGGACGTTCTCAGTTTCCCCCAGAGCTGAGGCCTGCAGGCACCTTGCCGCCCCTTGGCACAGGCTGTGCCACCCAACCAAGCCCAGCAGGCCCAGAGGAGAGCCCGGGGGCAGCGCAGCTTCTTGGGCAGTCACTGCTTGCAGGCACATGGGCCAAACCCATCCCTGGGCAGCCACTGCCAGCCCTGGCCCTCCCTGCCCTGTGACCGCTCCCCCAGCCCCAGGGCACAGAGTCAGGCCCTGTCAGGACCCAGTGCAGCCCCTGCCTAGTCAGGAGCCAAGGCTGGCTCTGGCCCTGGGCTCGCAGCAGGGCTCCCGCTCAGGGCTGCTCCTGTGCCTTGGGCCTCTGGGCACTCAGGGACAGCTCCAGAGCAGCTGCAGCTGGAGGGACGTTGGTGCCCGAGTCTCCTTTCCCCAGGGCTGGGAACGAGCTCCAGAGGCCTCAAGGACTCCAGAGGCGCCTCCAGCTTTGGCTGCTGCCGTGCCGTGCAAGGGCAGGCCCTAGTGGAAGAGCTGCTGTCACACAGCCCTGCCAAGGGCTGAGCCCTGCTGAGCCTGGCACAGCAATTACCTTCTGAGCCTGTGCCCGTGCCCATGCCTGTGTTTGGCTTGGCCTTCCGTCCTGAAGCAGGGGCTGCCAATCGGCCTCTGCTTCTTTGGGGAAACACCTCCTTCTGTCCTGCCTTTTGGCCCATCACTTGAGAAACAAAAAGTACACCTTAACAAATGGAACAATTCTCCATTACTTTGATGGCATGTTCAGGACGTCATGCTTATGCAAAATCTGGTAAAATCAACAAATCATCTGGGCTTTTTCAGCTGGGCCAGGGCCCACCTTCCTCAAAACAGCTGCCAGTGCTGAGCAGATGTTGTGAGGTGATCATGCAGGGCGAGGGCACACACGTGCATGGCTCTGTTCTGGCACCTGCCACGATGCCCCCCAGCTGAGCTTTGGACTCTGAGCTGGCAGCTCTCCCAGGGGAAAGGCCTTGACCTACCCTCACCATCTCCCAGAGGCTCAATCCTGAACGTGGGCTGGGAAGCCAGATCACCTTTAGCAACAGGCTCAGCTGCAACGAAAGGCAGGACAGAACAGCTCCAATGGCACTGCTGAAGATTCTCCTTCAGGCCCGAGTGGCAGTGAGGGCACCTGGGTGATTGGTGACCTCCAAGGCATTCCCTTGGCTCTGCCTTCCACTCAGGAGCAGGGCCTGGGGGACCTTGTGCCTGCAGTGGCCCCACACTGGCATGAAAGGAGCCCCTTGTGGGGTTGTTGGGGCAGAAAGGACCCCCTGGAGCTGTCAGCAGCTCCAAACCCAGCCCCAGGCAGGGCCAGGGCTTGGCAGTGGCAGCAGGAGAAGCTCAGGCTCCCTGGGGGCAGCAAAGGAGCTGAGGAAGGCTCAGCCCTGGGGCACAGCCCTGGGCCCAGCCCCTTCCCTCTCTGCTCTTCTCTGTGGCTGCGCAGAGCACACGGAAGGACACAGTGGCATTGCACACTGGAGAAGGATGGACAGCTAAATGCCCCTTCTTCCCACTGACCCTGTGGGATCCCTCAGGGCTCCAGAAGGGAGCAGGGCAAGGTTTCCAGAACTGATCAACCTTCAGTGAAATTTAAGGGAAATGGCATAAGTGAGATCTTGCCACACTGACACGGATTATTCTGTCAGGAAAGGTACATTGAGAACATGCCTTCAACATCTAGCAAGGTCTTCAAAGTACCATTCACCAGCATTTCCAACTACTCCAAGTCATGTGCCAGTCAAGAAGGGAGCACAGATGCTACAGAACCATTGCCATGGTGTGCTGGGATCCCCTTCTGCCTTGGGGAATTGGGCACTGCAAGGGGGTGGGGTAAGGCTGTGGGAGCCTGTGCCTCCTGGTCACTCTCCATGCTCTTTGCAGGTCCGGTGCAACATGCCTGGGGGGCAGCTGGAGCAGCCCAGGGCCCCTGGGCTCTCTCCCTCCCACACAGGAAACCCTGACTAAATGCTTGGGGAAATCTGCAGGGCCACAGCTGTCGCTCCCAACCTCCATCCCTCCCTCCTGCTTGCCCACCTGCCCATGGAACAGCTCCCACAGCCCACGGGCACATAGCCAGGCCCTCTCAGGACACACTGGAGCCTTGCTCTCCCCCTCTGCCCTTTCCCCACCATGGGCACCCCATGCAGCCGCTCACAGGTTTCGGGACATGTCTCCCACAGAGGGAGCCCAGCAGGACAGCTCAGTACCCGAGTGCCCTGAGCCTGCTCGGGATAATTCTTCTGGGCTGTGCCCGTCTTGTCTGGGCTGTGCCCGCAGTGCCAAGCAGCAGAGAGGGCAGCTCAAGCCTCCGCAGGGCTCAGGCCCAGAGGCACAGCAATTACCTCCTGTGACTGTGCCTGGCATCGCCTCCCTTCCTGCAGGAAATGCCACCTTCCATAGAGCCTCTCTGTCCATCCCTTGAGAAAGAAAGAGGCACAGCTGGATTAGATGGAATCATTGCACATCCAGCAGGTGGCCTCTTCAGGAGGCAATACTTGTCCAAGACATGGGTAAGGATCAGGAAAATCCTGACCCCCCCAGGCCTTTGGGGCTAGCTATGGCCCTCCCTCCTCGACGCAGCCACACCTCAGGATGTGACTGGGGACCGGGAAAATGCAGGGGATCCCTGGTGAGTTTGGGCTGTGTGGCAGCTGATGCCCAATGCCTTCCTGCAGAGGCTGGGGAGAAGCTGCAGCCAGGCCAGGCTGGGAAACAGCCCTGCAGGGCATGGAAGCAGCAGTGGGGCATTGAGACTGCCATGGATCCCTTCCCGCTGTTCCGGGCTCGGCGTGTCCAGACGTGCAGCCAGAGCCCTCGGCTACTGAGCCCAGGGACAAGGCTGAGGGAAATGCTCTCACCATTCCCTTTGAGCAGTTCTGTCACCATTCGTTTCAAGATGTTGTTCGGCTCATGTGGTTTCTTGTGTCCTGGGGCTTTGTTCTTCCCTCTCAGAGGACCTTAACAGAAAGTAGTTCCATTTCCTAGGAATGGATGCCACAGAAGCAGGGCTCAGCCTGTGGGGTCAGCAGGGACAACAGTACTCACCCCTGCGATGGGAGCCAGGCCTCTGTGTAGGAATCATCACAGGGGCAGGAAAAGTCCTCCCTGCAGGTACATCTGTAACACATCAACCACAGTAGTTTGTGTAACCTGGTTGCTGTGAAGTTGTCAACAAGTATTACTGTGTAGGACAGTGAGAACATACCTGAAGGAGGCTCCAAAAGCTTCAACACTTTTCTCAACCAATCTAATGGGGAAGCCTTTCGAGCAACCTCATCTAGAACGGAGCACAGATGACAACATTTTTCAGGGTGTGTTTGGATCCCCTTCTGCCTCTGGGAAATGGGCACTGCAAGGGGGTCAGGTAAGGCCGTGGGAGCCAGGTGTGAATGGGCAAGGTCAAACTGCACAAGGGCCATGGGAGCTCTGGGCAGGCTCCTGGTCACTCTGCACCCTCTTTCCATGACCTGTGCAACATCCATGGTGGAGCAGCTGAAGCAACCCAAGGCCCTGGGAACTCTCATTTACACAGCTGCAACTCTTGCTAAATCCCTGGGGAAAACTGCAGCAGGCAGTGCCACAGCTATCCCCCTGTCCCCCTCCATCCCTCCTGCCCTTTCTCCCTCCCTTTCTACCTACTTCTATCTCTCCAACCATCTTTCCCCTGGGACAAATCCCCCAGGACACGGGCACATAGCCAGGCCCTCTCAGGACACACTGGAGCCTTGATCTCCCCCTCTGCCCTTTCCCCACCACGGGCACCCCGTGCAGCCGCTCACAGGTTTCGGGACATGTCTTCCAGGGAGGAAACCCAGCAGGACAGCTCAGTACCCGAGTGCCCTGAGCCTGCTCGGGACAATTCCTCTGGGCTGTGCTGATCTTGTCTGGGCTGTGCCCGCAGTGCCAAGCAGCAGAGAGGGCAGCTCAAGCCTCCGCAGGGCTCAGAGCCAGAGGCACAGCAATTACCTCCTGTGTCTGTGCCTGGCATCCCCTCCCTTCCTGCAGAAGAGGCTGTCCATGAGCCACTGGTTCTTCCAGGAAATGCTTCCTTCTGCACAGCCTCTTCATCTGGTTCTCGAGAAAAGAGAGAGCTGGATCAGATTGGGCTGTTCCCCAGTGGAGAGGTGGCATCTTCAGGAGGCAATGCCTCTCAAAGACATGGTTAAGATTCAAGAAATCCCTTTCAACTTTTTGGGTAGGGTCGGGCTCTCGCTTCTCTATATAGGTGCTCCTTCTGATTTGCCTGGAGATGGGAAATTGCAGGGCATCTCATGCCTGTGGAGCGGTTTGGTCTGCCTGTCAGCTGATGCCCAATGCTTTCCTGCAGAGGCTGGGGAGAAGCTGCAGCCAGGCCAGGCTGGGAAACTGCCCTGGAGGGCATGGAAGAAGCAGTGGGGCAGTGAGGCTGCCATGGATCCCTTCCTGCTGTGCCGGGCTCAGCGTGTCCAGATGTGCAGCCAGAACCCTCGGCTGCTGAGCCCCAGGTGAAGGCTGAGGGAATGCACCCACCTTGTCCTGCCTGCTGCATTTCCTTCAGCATTTCCCTCATTTGTTCAGATGGCTCATGGGGTTTCTTCTGTCCTGTAGCTTTGTTCTTTCCCCTTGGAGGACCTTAGAGCAACAGGGTTCCATTTCCCATGAATGGATGCCACAAAAGCAGGGCTCAGCCTGTGGGGTCAGCAGGGACACACTACTCACCCCTGCGACGGGAGCCTGGCTTCTGTGTAGGAATCATCACAGGGACAGGAAAAGTCCTCCCTGCAGACACATCTGTAACACATCAACCACAGAAGCTTCTGCCATCTCTGCTCAGCCGCACGGGCACCACTGAGCCGCAGGAGAGGTGAGGGGATTGTGCAAGGCGAAGGCACACACGTGCATGGCTCTGTCCTGGCACCTGCAGCGATGCCCCCCTGGCCGAGCTCTGGGCTCTGAGCTGGCAGCTCTCCCAGGGGAAAGGCCTTGACCTACACTCACCATCTCCCAGAGGCTCAGTTGTGGATGTGGTTTGGGAAGCCAGATCACCTTCACCAACAGGTTCAGCTGCAAAGGAAGGCAGGACAGAACATCACCTATGGCACTGTAGGAGATCCTCAGGCTACAGGCAAGGCTCAGCCCTGGGGCACAGCCCTGGGCCTGGCCCCTGCGCGTTCTACTCTTCTCTGTGGCTGCACAGAGCACACGGAAGGACACGGGAGGAAGATGGACAGCTAAATGCTCCCTCCTCCCACTGACAGCAATCCTGTGGGATCCCTCAGTGCTCCAGAAAGGAGCGGGGCAAGGTTTACAGAATTCTTCAGCCCTGACTTAATGTTAACGAAAATGGCTGATGGGTGAGCTCTTGCAACATGGACACTGATTATTTTGCCTGTAAATAGGGAAATTCAGAACTTGCCTCTGGCATTCGCGAAGACATTCAAAGTGTCATTCACCTGGACTTCCAAATCTTCCAAGGCGTGATCCAAATCTAGAATGGAGCAAAGACCTGAACCATTTCCTTTTTGTGCTGGGATCCCCTTCTACCTTTGGGAACAGGGCATTGCAAGGGGGTTGGTTAAGGCTACGGGAGCCAGGTGTGAATGGACAAGGCCAAACTGCACAGGGGCCTGGGGAGCTCTGGCCTGGCTCCTGGTCACTCTGCACCCTCTATGCAGGCCCTGTGACACATCCCTGGAGAGGAAACTGGGGCTGCCCAGGGCCATGGGAGCTCTCTCCCTCCCCCCGAGGAAACCCTCCCTAAAGGCCTGGGGAAAACCATCCCCAGCGCTGCCCGGGGAGCAGGGAGCGCTGTCCCAGGAGAGGGGAGCCAGGCTGCCGGCTCACGTGCTCGCCACGCTTGCAGCGGAGCAGCCTGGGCAGCCCTGGCCGGCAGGGCCACGGCCAGGAGGAGCAGGAGGAAGAGGCACCGAGCAAGGGCCATGGTGCCTTGCCCACTGCCAGTCCCGCAGCTCTTGCTGCCACCGCTGTCCTGACAGTGCTGCCCCACTGTCAGCACCACTGCTGCCACCGCCGCTGCTGCCGCAGCAGTTGTGCTCAAGGACTGAGTGCTCGCTCCTTGTGCTGCTGTGCAACCACTGGGGCTGGCACCTCTGTGACCTCAGAGCCAACTGTGACCTCAGCCTGCTGTGAGCCCTGAGCCTGCTGTGACCTCATGGCCTCAGCTGTACCCCCAGAGTGTGCCCGCATCTGTACAAATGGACTACCTTGATTGTTTTTGTGTATCCCAGGTCCATTGCTCAGCAAAACCTTATTTGTCACCTGCTGACATTGTGGGTCAGACTGTGTCCATGGAGATGCTCTTGATGGCTTCCCTCTTTTCCTGGGCTTGCCACTGGAGGAGGTCCAGGCCCAGAAGATGCCAGGGAAGGAAATGTGCCCTCAGCCCAGGGACACTCAGCATGGGCTCCCCCAGCCCTTGGGACCCCGCCGCTGGTCACAGCAGCCCCTGCCTGGCTCCTGCCTGCCCACACCGTGGGCATCCATGGCTGCTCCTGGGCACGGAGCTGAGCCAGTGCGGCTGCCAGGTGGGCTTTGCTGCTGCTGCCACCCGGACACTGGGGTGACAGCTCCATCTCTTTATTGCAACAGAAATGCTGGGACAAGCTCTGCCCACCTTCAGTAGGGGCCAGAGATCAGGGCCAGTGCCTTCAGGGGGAGAGGACCTTGTTTGGGTGGTGGCAGCACCTGCACAGCAACAAGCTGGTAAAGACTCTGTGACAGGGGCATTGGGCATGGGCATGGCGATGGGGAATGTCTGGTACAGGTGTCCCAGACTGAGGCGTTTGGCCGCTCCTGTGAAGCTGCAGATGGACGCCTGTTGAGACAGGAGGTTGCTGAGCTCCCAGTTGCAGCTGGCACACAGAGACCCTCCTGCACAGCAGGAGATTCCCACTGTGCTCAAAGTTTGCCTCTGAAGACTGAGGCAAGCTTCTCAGAAATCCCAGAAAATATCAGGGAAAAGGTTTTAGGTTGGTTGTTGTCGCTCGGTAAGAATGTCCAGTGGGAAAAGAGCCTCTCCAGTATGCTGGGTGCCTTGTGATGACTTAGTTCTTCTTAAAGATCACCAATTAAATTCAGTTTTATTTTTATCCTGCAAGTATTAAAGTGTTCTACATTTTTCAGAATTCTACAACTACTTTGAAAAATCCTGAACTCCTGTGGGAAAAGGGAAGGAATAGATGGGGATTTTTTTCTACAAAAACTGTTTCTGAATATTTTGAACAATTTCTGCTATGCAAAAATGTAAAATGAAGACAAAATGTGGTCGCTTTTCCTCCAGAGCCCCGTGCCCAGCAGCTGTCTGCCCAGCCCTGGCTGTGCCCAGACAAGCAGCTCTGCCAGCGCTGGTGGTAGCACCCAGGCACCCGAGCTGAAGGCTAAAGATGTTGGTGGACTCAGGCCCTTCCCTGGCAGGAGGGCTGCACCTCCTGGCCTGGCTGGACACGAGGGCCAGCACCTTTGGGGACAGAGGATCCTCTTCTGGGTGGTGGAGGCAACAGCATGTCCCCAGCAATAAGCTGGTAATGCTGCTGTGGGGAAGGGACAATGGACAGTGGCACGGAGATGCAAGATAACAAGTCCAGTTGATTCTAGAAGTGTAAAAATATTCAAAGTTATTCTGAATTCTAAAACTACTTTGAAAAATCCTTAACTACTATGGAAAAAGGGGGACACATTTTTGACGATTTCTTTATTAGGAAAAAAATAAACCCTACCGATTTCTCAAAGTTTTTAATTAATAAAATGAAGAACTAAGCCAAAATATGGTGTTTCAGGAGCCCCATGCTCGGCCACTGCCTGCCCACCCATGGCTGTGCCTAGACAAGCAGCTCAGCCCGTGCTGGTGGTAGCTCATGGACACATGAGCTGAAGCCCAAAGACATTGCTGTACTCAGGCCCTTCCCTGTCTGGAGGGCTGCACCTCCTGGCCTGGCTGTAGAGCAGAGCCAGCCCTACTGGGGACAGAGGGTCCTGTTCTGGGTGGTGGTGGCAACAGCATGACCCCAGCAACAAACTGGTATTACAGATATGGCAGGGACAATGGACACTGGCACGGAAATGAGAGATGACAGGTCCAGTTCTCCCTGGCTGAGTTATTTGGCTGGTCTTGTGAAGCTGCAGAGGCACTCCTGGGAAGAGAGGAGGTGGCTGAGGCCCCAGCTGTCAGTGGCACACAGGGACCCTCCTGCACAGCAGGGCCCAGAGCTGGCAAGGCTCCCCAGCACGGCTGGAGCTGCTGGCACAGCTTGGCCCAGCTCCACAGCTGCCCCTCAAGGCCCCAGACAGCAGGGCACAGCTCTGGGCAGGCTCCCTGGCCAGGAGCGGGCCTCAGAGCGCCTCTGCCTTTCAAGGGCAATCTCGTCCCTGCTCTTTCTCCTCCCCACCATGCTTTTCCTCTGCCCTGTAGCCCCAGGTGCCTCCTGTGCTCCAGGGCACGGCCATGGCTGAAAATGCCTTGGGCTGCAGCACGGGGCCAGGGCGTAGCAAGGCTCTTGTTGTGCCTGCGGTGCAGCCTGCCAGCCCCAGCGGAGCCTGGGGCCGCGGCCCTTTCCCACCGGGGCCAGGGCTGGCCCGACAGGGGCATGGCGGCTCCAGAGGCCCCGCACGGCCCCCAAGGATGGGCTCCACCAGTCAGCCAGGCCTGCAGGCCAGGCCCTAGGCTTTGCAGGAAGCTTCCTGCTGACTTTGGACAGCGTCGACTGAGAGTGGCCTTTGCTGCCCTGAGGAGACTGAAAAACCCCGCTGCACACTTCATGAGGGACTCCTGCAAGCCTCAGTAGAGACCATCATTACTCCCTTGTGCCTCATGAGGGATCCCTACACCCCTCAGCAAGGACCCAAAAATATCCCTGTGTGCCTCAAAAGGAATCCGTGAACACCAATGCAGAGACCCCAAGATGGCCTTGTGTGCCTCACAAAAGAACCCAGCATCCTGCCCACCTTAGCAAGGACTCAGCTCCTCTCCAGGCCTTGACAGCAAGCATTAAACCGCCATGGTAATCGCAAGGAAGTCAAGCCCCTGCCAGCCTTACAGATTCTGCAGTCACTTCAACACCGTAGAAAAGATCCCAAATCCCCATAGAAGCTCATGAGGAACCCCAGCCACACACACCACTTCCAAAGGACCAGAAGCCCCGCACGTCTTATTGCAAAACTCAACACGCACAACACCTGCCCCTCCAGCTCATGTGCCTCATGACACAGCCTGGTCATCTCCCAGCATTACAGGAGTACCCCATACCCTGCATGCCAGAGAAAAGCCAGGCTTGCCATTAACTCTAGCCAATAGTGTGTTCCCTGAATAAAACCAGTTCCCTTTGGGGAATAGGGAACATGTGTGGTGGGGCCAGCTGCACCTGTGGGAGCAATGGGGAGCGTCAGCCCGTACTGTGCTGCACTGCTGAGCTGGCAGCACGGTGGATGCAGGCAGGACGTTCTCCGTTTCCCCCAGAGCTGGGGCCTGCAGGCACATTGTCGCCCCTTGGCACAGGCTGTGCCACCCAACCAAGCCCAGCAGGCCGGGAGGAGAGCCCGGGGCCAGCAGGAAGCTGAGAGAAGGCCTTGCTCTAGAACTGAAGGAGTTCCACCAGAAGCAAACAAAGATGGTAACTTGAGGAGATTCCCTCTGTGCTCAAAGTTTGTCTGAGACAACTAAGACGGGAGCTTGTCAAAAATCCCAGGAAATATCTGGGAAAAGGTTTTATGTATGTTGGTTGTGACCAGATAAAAAGCTTCTGTGGGAAAAGAGCCTCTGCAGCAGGCTGGCTGGCTGAAGGGGTCTTACTTCTTCCAAAAATAAAGATTACCACTGAACTGCAATTTTATTTTTTATTGTATAAGGGGAAAATATTTTCCAGAACTCTAAAACCAGTTTCAAAAATACAGATGTGTTGTGGAAACAGGAACAAAACATTTGGGGATTTCTCTCTAAAAAAGATATTTCTAAATATTTCTGAGAATGAAATGTGAAGACAAAATGGGGTCACTTGTTCTCTCGATTCTAAAACTACTTAGAAAAATCTTTAACGACTATAGGAATTGAGAAGAAATATTTGGGGATGTCTCTCTACAGAAAAACTATTTTGAAATATTTCTACTAATTTCTAATTTATAAAACAGAAAACCTAAGCAAATGGGGTTGCTTTTTCTCAGGAGCCCCATGCTGCTGCCTGCCCCCTGGGCTCCCCCAGCCCTCTGGACCCTGCCGCTGGTCACAGCAGTCCCTGCCTGGCTCCTGCCTGCACACACCATTGGCATCCATGGCTGCTTCTGGCCATGCAGCTCAGCCAGCACTGCTGCCGGCCAGGCTTTGCTGCTGCTGCCACCCAGACACTGGGGTGACAGCACCTTCCTATTTGCAACAACAGAAGGGGCTATCACCTAGCCTGGCAGAGAGTGGGCATAACTTCAGTGTTGTTTAGAGGGCAGGACCAGGGGGTTCAGGGGCAGAGGAAACGACATGTTGGACTCAAGATGGGCTGGAGGGTGCTGGGCTTCTTCTGGGGTCTATAGAAGAAGTCGGGAGGGGACAGAGGAGGATCAAAAAGGAGATGGAAGTAGCTTGTGGATATATACATGTGGAGAGGAGGTGGCAGTGGGATCTCCAGGAGAATAGGAGATTTCCTTGTCGATGGCTGTTCTGGAGTCTTTTCCTCAGAACTCTTGACAGGGCTGCCCAGGCCCTTCTAACTGGTGGAGGAGCTGCTCCTGCTGTTTGGGTGTGACGTGCAGCCACCATCTTACAACTCTTGTCCAGAGGTGGAACAGTGGAGAGAGGAGGTGGCTGAGGCCCCAGCTGCCAGTGGCACACAGGGACCCTCCTGCACAGCAGGGCCCAGAGCTGGCAAGGCTCCCCAGCACGGCTGGAGCTGCTGGCACAGCTTGGCCCAGCTCCACAGCTGTCCCTCAAGGCCCCGGCCAGCAGGGCACAGCTCTGGGCAGGCTCCCTGGCCAGGAGCGGGCCTCAGAGCGCCTCTGCCTTTCAAGGGCAATCTCATCCCTGCTCTTGCTCCTCCCCACCGTGCTTTGCCTCTGCACTGTGCCCCTGGGGCTGCTCTTGGCCAGGCAGCCTCAGTGGGAGCCAGCACTGGCTGCAGCCCCAGATGGCCCCCCAGGACAAGGCCCAGGAATTCGGAGGCCAATGAAAGCTCTGGGCAGCAGCAGAACCCTCAGCAGAGTTCTCTGGACAATCATGGACTGGCCACACCTACACTGCAGCCTCACTGGGAATGTTTCCTATGTACAGCAGACTTTCAAAAGAAGCTGTTTGAGGGAAAGGTGAACTAAACACTCACCCTTTTCTCTTCCAGCAAGTCCAAATTCGGACAGAGCATAGGATGAAGATCATCTCCAAAAGAAGCAGGCCTGCCAGTAACGCTAGCCAGAAGCCTGTTCCCTTACAGAAACCCTTTCCAAGGCCTGTCTGGGCATCAGGAACATGTGCTGTGGTTCCAGCTGCACCTGTCGGAGCAATGGGGAGCGTCAGCCCGTGCTGTGCTGCACTGCTGAGCTGGCAGCCCAGTGGATGCCGGCAGGACGTTCTCCGTTTCCCCAGAGCTGAGGCCTGCAGGCACATTGTCGGCCCTTGGCACAGGCTGTGCCACCCAACCAAGCCCAGCAGGCTGGAAGCAGAGCCCGGGGGATGTGCAGCTTCTTGGGCAGTCACTGCTTGCAGGCACATGGGCCAAACACATCCCTGAGCAGCCACTGCCAGCCCTTGCCCTCCCTGCCCCGTGACGGCTCCCCCAGCCCCAGGGCACAGAGTCAGGCCCTGTCAGGACCCAGTGCAGCCCCTGCCTAGTCAGGAGCCAAGGCTGGCTCTGGCCCTAGGTTCGTGGCAGGGCTCCCGCTCGGGGCTGCTCCTGTGCCTTGGGCCTCTGGGCACTCAGGGACAGCTCCAGAGCAGCTGCAGCTGGAGGGACGCTGGTGCACGAGTCCCCTTTCCCCAGGGCTGTGAACGAGCTCCAGAGGCCTCAAGGCCTCCAGAGGCGCCTCCAGCTTTGGCTGCTGCCGGGTGTGTAAGGGCAGGCCCTGGGGGAAGATCTCCTGTCACACAGCCCCGCCAAGGGCTGAGCCCTGCTGAGCCCGGCACAGCAATTACCTTCTGAGCCTGTGCCCGTGCCCATGCCTGTGTTTGGCTTGGCCTTCCTTCCTGCAGCAGGGGCTGCCAAGCGGCCTCTGCTTCGTTGGGGAAACACCTCCTTCTGTCCTGCCTTTTGGCCCATCACTTGAGAAACAAAAAGTACACCTTAACAAATGGAACGATTCTCCATTACTTTGATGGCATGTTCAGGACGTCATGCTTATGCAAAATAGGGTGTAATCAACAAATCATCGGGTCTTTTTCAGCTGGGCCAGGGCCCACTGAAGGGCCAGGGCCCACTGAGGGCCAGGAGCCAGGGCTCCTCCAAACAGCTGCCAGTGCTGAGCAGAAGTAGTGAGTGGATCGTGCAGGGCGAGGGCACACACAGCCATGGCTCTGTCCTGGCACCTGCCGCGATGCCCCCCCGGCCGAGCTTTGGGCTCTGAGCTGGCAGCTCTCCCGGGGGAAAGGCCTTGACCTACCCTCACCATCTCCCAGAGGCTCAATCCTGAATGTGGGCTGGGAAGCCAGATCACCTTTAGCGACAAGCTCAGCTGCAACGAAAGGCAGGACAGAACAGCTCCAATGGCACTGCTGAAGATTCTCCTTCAGGCCCGAGTGGCAGTGAGGGCACCTGGGTGATTGGTGCCCTCCAAGGCACTCCCTTGGCTCTGCCTTCCACTCAGGAGCAGGGCCAGGGGGAATTCGTGCCTGCAGTGGCCCCACACTGGGATGAAAGGTGCCCCTTGCGGGGCAGTCGGGGCAGAAAGGACACCCTGGAGCAGCCAGCAGCTCCAAACCCAGCCCCAGGCAGGGCCAGGGCTTGGCAGTGGCAGCAGGCGCAGCTCAGGCTCCCTGGGGGCAGCAAAGGAGCTGAGGAAGGCTCAGCCCTGGGGCACAGCCCTGGGCCCAGCCCCTTCCCTCTCTGCTCTTCTCTGTGGCTGCACAGAGCACACAGAAGGACACAGTGCCATTGCACATGGGAGGAGGATGGACAGCTAAATGCCCCTTCTTCCCACTGACAGCAACCCTGTGGGATCCCTCAGGGCTCCAGAAGGGAGCAGGGCAAGGTTTCCAGAAATGATCAGCGTTCAGAGGAACTTAAGGGAACTGGCTCATGAGTAAGCTCTTGCCACACTGCCACGGATTATTCTGTCCGGAAAGGTACATTTAGAACATGCCTCCAACATCTGGCAAGGTCTTCAAAGCACCATTCACCAGCATTTCCAACTAATCCAAGTCATGATGCCAGTCGAGAAGGGAGCACAGATGCTACAGAACCATTGCCATGGTGTGCTGGGATCCCCTTCTGCTTTGGGGAATTGGGCACTGCAAGGGGGTGGGGTAAGGCTGTGGGAGCCTGTGCCTCCTGGTCACTCTCCATGCTCTTTGCAGGTCCGGTGCAACATGCCTGGGGGGCAGCTGGAGCAGCCCAGGGCCCTGGGGCTCTCTCCCTCCCACACAGGAAACCCTGACTAAATGCTTGGGGAAATCTGCAGGGCCACAGCTGTCGCTCCCAACCTCCGTCCCTCCCTCCTGCTTGCCCACCTGCCCATGGAACAGCTCCCACAGCCCACGGGCACATAGCCAGGCCCTCTCAGGACACACTGGAGCCTTGCTCTCCCCCTCTGCCCTTTCCCCAACATGGGCACCCCATGCAGCCGCTCACAGGTTTCGGGACGTGTCTCCCACAGAGGGAGCCCAGCAGGACAGCTCAGTACCCGAGTGCCCTGAGCCTGCTCGGGACAATTCCTCTGGGCTGTGCCCATCTTGTCTGGGCTGTGCCCGCAGTGCCAAGCAGCAGAGAGGGCAGCTCAAGCCTCCGCAGGGCTCAGGCCCAGAGGCACAGCAATTACCTCCTGTGGCTGTGCCTGGCATCGCCTCCCTTCCTGCAGGAAATGCCACCTTCCATAGAGCCTCTCTGTCCATCCCTTGAGAAAGGAAGAGGCACAGCTGGATTAGATGGAATCATTGCACATCCAGCAGGTGGCCTCTTCAGGAGGCAATACTTGTCCAAAACATGGATAAGGATCAGGAAAATCCTGATCCCTCCCAGCCCTTTGGGGCTGGCTATGGCCCTCCTTCCTCCAAGAAGCCACACCTCAGGATGTGACTGGGGACCGGGAAAATGCAGGAGATCCCTGGTGAGTTTGGGCTGTGTGGCAGCTGATGCCCAATGCCTTCCTGCAGAGGCTGGGGAGAAGCTGCAGCCAGGCCAGGCTGGGAAACAGCCCTGCAGGGCATGGAAGCAGCAGCGGGGCAGCGAGGCTGCCATGGATCCCTTCCCGCTGTTCCGGGCTCGGCGTGTCCAGACGTGCAGCCAGAGCCCTCGGCTGCTGAGCCCCAGGACAAGGCTGAGGGAAATGCTCTCACCATTCCCTTTGAGCAGTTCTGTCACTATTCATTTCAAGATGTTGTTTGGCCCATGGTGGGGAAAGGGGAGAGGGGGAGCGAGGCTGCCACGGATCCCTTCCCGCTGTTCTGGGCTCTGCTCTGACATGGGGGACGCTGGCTCACTCTAGGATCTCTCCCAGGTCTCCTCCCAGAGCTTCATCCCGCAGCTCAGCCCCAAGGGCCAGACAGGTATTAGGAATTTCACAGCCTACCATTGGTGACTCATAGTCAGAATGCACAGGAAAACTTTAGCTGTGTTTCAAAATACCAGATGCTGTGTTGTTTCCTTCCCACTGCAGAATTTCCATTGCCCCAGCCTCAGCCCCTGGCAGCCTGCCTGGATGTTGTTCCCGTGCCGCTTCTGCAATCCCACTCGTCCAGGTCCTCCTGGTTCTGTGAGGAGCTCTTCGGGCCCCTGAGGCCCTGTTCCTCCTCTGTTTGTGAGCATGTCCGAGTGAGAGATGATTCAGGGGCTCAGCAACCAGACCTCCAGCAGCAGTGGTCAGCTCCTGAGCGCACTCGGTGGCCACAGGCAGCTGCCCATGGCTCTGGCAGGGATGTGAAGGGGAGGCCGTGCAGGGGAGCAGCCCCCACACCCCAGCCCTGCCCATGGGGGCCTGCAGCCCTTGGGGATGGAGCAGCAGTTTCTGGGGTGACAGAGCCAGCAGCTGGGCAGTGCAGCACACACTGCATATCCCTCTACTGCAGGGATATGTTAGCAATATTGTGTGTACATACACTCCAGATTGAAAATATTCAGGCTAAGTGTAGCCTAATTTCAGAGGCATTAGGGAAGAATTATTACCGCTGCTTTCCTGGATGAGTTTTGGAACATTATACTTTTTTTTTAATACTTTATAAAAACAATCTCTGAGTCTGGAAAGGGAGTTTTTCAATCACAAGCGTTCTTGCTTCACTCCAGGAAAAGTGTAATTCAGTGTACCAGGGAGATTTTCTCTTAACATATTGCTGAGTTCTCATGCTGCCACTCATTAGTAGAGATGAAATAATTTCTCACTGTTTATGTTTATTTTTGTTTGGAAGCAGTAGGGAAGAAATGTGAAGATTTGGTTCATGTGGATCAGTTATTATTTCAGCTGCCTAAGTTGAGGGAGGAATTCACAGAGGTTATCCCAGGCAAAATCTGGTGCTGATGCTTGTGACATTGGAGTCTGGAGTGGGCTCTTTCCTAGCACAACTCACCACACTGAGCTGCTAGGCATATCTCGTTTGTTTTCTGGTTTTTACTACTAATATGTTGTTACAGTTCTTTCCCTATATTTCTTCTTTCTATATGTGGACCATCTCAGGGCTGCAGCAGGAGTGGAAGCACCCGGGCAAATGACTCATCTCCCTCAGGCAGACATGGATTTTGACCCAGCAAACCAGAGCAACACTGACATAAAGGTGGAGTTTTGTGTTATTCAGGGAACAAAACATCACAGCAAATGACTGCCTGGAGCTTGGTGTGTTTCCTAGAAGATTTGCAAAGTAAGTAAGAAGGAAATGTCCTTACTGTTTATCACAAAAGGTCAAGTGTACAAACACCTGCAGCTGCAGACATCAGAAGGATGCTGTGTTTACAGCAGGCACTGCCCCATTCTGCTTCTGGGAGTCTCTAGCCCCAAAGAGAGCTTGTTCAGGTGTGGGATCTCAGCACCTCAGGACTGATGTGACCGAGACCACCCCTGGGGGGCTCGGGAGTCCTGGAATGTTGCCAGAAGTGTCTGGTGGCTGGACTTTGATCCTACACGGGAGACGACACCTGTATGAGGATGGGAGGATTTCACTGGGGTAAATGGTGAAGGGATAAGTTCATTAGTGTGAAATACAGGGTTTAGGATTTCTGTACAGGGGGGTCTAGAGAAGTAAGATGGAGGAATTGGGGCGTGTCCTGTTCTTCTTCTTCTTCTTGGCCTCCATCTTCTGTGGTGATGTTGGCACTTTGGGATTGGGTATTACTAGAAGTGCACTGTTCAATAAGGGTAAAAGGTATTGGAAAAAATAGGTAAATATTGTATACGTAATTTTGAGTATAAAGATAAGTGACCGCCCCGGGGGCGCTCAGTGTGCTCATGGCTGGCTTGCTGTGCAGACCTCTGTCGGGCCGAGAGAAAATCTTTTAGATAAATAACTAATAAACACTGAAGAAGAGAAAAACCTGAAGCCTCTGTTCGTCCTTCGAAGCGCGGGCTGCCCAAGGCCATCCCCAAGCCTTTCCAGACCATATAAAACAGCCGAGAAACCGACATTCAGGCTGGGGGAGATTTCAAGAGACAGCAGGAGGCTCCCTTTTTCTCCATGCTCCCCTTTTCTTTATCCTTCTTAAAAATCCCTCCCCTCTTCCCACTAACTGTGGAAGCACTGTTGGATGCAGCTTCCAGTGGCAGATTTCTTCTTGCTGTGATAGTGCCAAGCTTGCAGGGCCCTGCAGGAGGGACCTCTGTGAGCAGTGGGATTTACACTCTTTAACAGCAGCCATGTCCCAGTGAAGCGGTCAAGCTGGGCAAAGATTGTCCTTCTTGGACAGCCTGGCCAGCTATCCAGCAGCGCTAGCAGCAGGGCAGCACTGTCCCGATCTCTGTGGCTCGGGACAGCGCCTAAGGCAAACGCCCTGTGCTGTGACAGCAGCCACACCTTGCGGTGGGACGTGGCATGGCTTATGGCTGCATCCAGCAGAAAAAAGAGAGAGCTCTTTTTGCCAGCGCAGGGCCTGGCATTTGACCCTGCACTTGCTGCAGGAGTCCCAGCCCTGCTTCCACCCTGAGCAAACGCTCGGACCCATCTGAAAAGCTCGGTGCCAAGGGGGCTGCCACAAGTGGTTGCCAGGGACCTGAGGCCATGGCTGCCCCGATTTTGGGTACACGGTGCTGATGTCAGAGTGGCCATTGCGACCTATGGGACCAAGGACACAAAATGGAACGCCGGGCGCTCCCTCCACCTTTGCAATGGGCAGCTCCTGCCGCCCTCTCCTCATCAGCTTCTCCCCTTGCCTGCAGCTCTTCGCCACTCTCCTATTTCGGCAAGAGAAACGCCACTTTGGACTCATGGACTTTCTCCCTCGAGATCTCCTAATTGCAGTGCGGCGGGCAGCACAGAATGTGAGAGCCTGACAAGAGCAGGGAGATTTGTGCCTGGTGAGGTTTGCCAGAGCTTAGCCCAGACAGCAGGAAAGAAAGGCCGGCCCAACAGCCAGGACGAAGTCTGGCTCCCAGCAGCTCTGGCACAGAGGCCCTGGCACAGGAGCCTCCCTCCTCCAGCAGGCGGCTCTGTGGGCCGGGAGCCGGCAGCAGCCATGTCCTGCACCCTGCCCAGAGCCCTGGGGCTGCCAGGGGAGGCCTCGAGGCTGCTGCTACTGCTGCTGATGGGGCTGCTTGGCTCTCTCCAGCGCTGCTGCGTCTGCGGCCAGAGTGGGGCAACCATCATGTGCTGCACGGAGGACTGTGACAGATGGTTCCACGTGCCCTGTGCCAAGGAGGGCGGCTGTGTGAATGTATACGTTATTCCGTTCAGGTACCTCATCTCTCTTTATGGCCACCCCTGGGGAATGATCCAGCATTTCTCACTTTCCCCATCCATTTTCCTCCAGGTCCTTCTGCCCTGAGCACCATCCAGAGCAGGTGGTGGAGGAGACTCCTGAGCCAGACACCATTTGCCTCATCTGCATGGAACCTGTGGAGGACAGAAAGACCTTCACAACCCTGGTGTGCCCAATGTGCAAATGGGCCTGGTTCCACAGGGACTGCATCCAGGTAGGAGCCCTCACCTCAGCCCCAGGGCACAGCAGGTGCTCAGCAGCAGCAGCAGCAGGGCTTCGCTCACCCTGCCTGTGTTTGCCCTGCAGGGACAGGCCTTGCGCGCTGGTGCTTTGTATTTCCAGTGCCCCCTGTGCAGAGACAGTGGGGAATTCCCTGTTGAAATGTTCATCTTGGGAATCCAAGTCCCCTTCAGGTTGGTGTCCTTCTGCCTGGCCCACCAGCCAGGAGGGTGCAAGTGCTGTGCTGTGCCAGGCCCTGCCCCAGGAGCCCTGGCCCTGCCCTGTCCCATGAGTCTGGGCTATAGCTTCACGCTCAACTTGGAAAAGCACTGGAGAAAGAGCTGGGACACCCTGGGTCTCCATGAGGGGAGAGCAGCAGAAATTCATCATCTCTTCCTTTCTCCATCAGAGAGCCAACATGGGAGGACAATGATGCCTTCGCAGATCTAGGAGTGAGGCACGACCAGTGCAATGCCAGGGATTGCCTTTACCCTGGAGGCAGGGAGGAGGCAGAGGAACAGGGGTAAGTTGGGAAGCTGCACCTGGGGCTCTGCAGGGAACCTGTGTCTCAGCAAGGGCTCAAAGCGGGAAGAACAAGAAGCGCTTAGCCAGACAACCATGTGCTGGTACACTTTGTTCTCAGTGCTATGAGCCTGTTTGCCTCCCCAGGCCCTGGGAATTGCTCCTGTGCTCCTCCTGTGCTGCTGAGGGCACCCACAGGCGCTGCTCTGGCCTGAGAGGCAGCACACACATATGGGAGTGTGACACCTGTGCTGGGCTCAGAACATGTATGAGTCAAAGTCCCCGGTGTCCCTGGGCTGGGGACAGTGCCCAGGCTGGGTATGGCAGAGCGCAGCATCCACTGCTGGAGGGCTGGGGGCACTGCTCTGGCCTGGCCTGGCCTGGGCCTGGGTGATCTTTGACATTCTTGCTTGCCCTTACAGCCTCCAGGGATGAGTCAGAGCTCAATGGCCCCAGGCTGGCCAGACAGTCAGGACTGCAATCTGCTCATGGCTGGTCAGAATCTGAGGCCATCAGCCCCAGCTCCCACACCCCTGTGCCATTGGTGCTGGTTTCTCCATCTCCAGAGACGGGCAGCCACAGCAGGCCCCAACACGCAGCATGGCAGCAGGCACTGCCATCTTCCTCACTGGACACCAGCAGCATCAGCAGATCAAGGGCAACATGCAGCAGGTCCCCTGACACTGAGGACAGGGTCCATTCCAGACGTGCTGGGCCCGGCCGCAGGTGAAGCTGCTCTCGCCAGCAAAGTCGCGTCCAGAGTCCACCTGTCAGGTCCAGGAGTCGCTGTGACAGGAGCAGTGGGACAGGGCCAAGGGCTGAAAGGCCCAGGCGAAGGGAGACACCATCACGGACATCCCGCAGACGCAGGTGCTCCTGCCAGCAAGGCTGGGCCCAGAGTCCACCTGTCCGGCCCAGGAGTTGCTGTGACAGGAGCAGTGGGACAGGGCCAAGGGCTGAGAGGCCCAGGCGAAGGGACACATCATCGGGGACGCCCCCCAGATGCAGCCGCTCCCGCCAGCAGCGCCGGGCCTCGACTCAAACTGTGCGGTCCAGGAGTCGCCAGGACAGGAGCAGGAGGACAGCAGCAAGTGCTGAGAGGCCCAGGCGTAGGGGAACATGGTCGGGGACATCCCGCAGGAGCAGCCGCTCCCACCAGCGACGTCGGACCTCAACTGGGACCTCCAACAGCAGCACCTAGCGCCGTCATCTTTTCTTTCTAGGCCATGTGTTCCTTGCCGGAAATGAAGGTGAGAACGGTCGGTGCAGGGACCCTGAGATGTGCAGCTCTGTGAGCAAACCATATTAGCTCTTGATATTTCTACAGGCAGGAAGAAGTCTGGGCTAAATACCTTGATTTCTGTGTAACTGTGTATTCAGTGAAAAGTCACTTAAGGATGTGGCTAATTGAAAAGGACTCTTGTTCCTGCTTTTAGACTTCAACCTCAGATGTTTCCCCACTGCTCACCCTTGATAATGAACCACTCCTTAATGGGCTTGGATATGCTTAGGGAGACATTCAGAGCAAGGTGCCTCTTAGGGAAGCTGTGTCTGAAAAGGACGTGTGCTGTGTTGCTACCCTTGAACAATCTCATTTCAGTAAAGCCAAAAAAAGAAGAAAGAGAGTGAGACACTGCCTCAAGTGTCTGAAGACAACTTCTACAGTATTGCTGCGGATTTAAAAGAGGTCTTTCAAAGAACAAACCAGAATACACAGTATTTCCTCCATCTATTCTGGTTTGTTCTTTGAAAGACCTTCAAAGAACAAACCTGAATAGACTGAGGGAATACACTGGCTCAAAGAGGATGCACAGGACTCTGCCCCAGATGACCATTTGGGACCTTTGCCTGAGAACGACTCAGCTCAGGAGACGAGTTCTTTCAAGTTTTCCTTCTTTGGAGGCACGGAGGAGTTGGGCATCAAAGAAGGTAACAGCAGAACCCTTCTAACAGTGCCATTGCTAAGGAAGAGCTTCTGGCAGGCACTGTAGGGCAATATGGTGTAAAGAAGGTCAGGATCCAGGGGATTTTCAGCAACAGAAGTCAGTAATTAGGCAGAAGCATTTTGATCTTCATTTCTGCTTGCCAGGGCTGTGGTAGATTAGTGAGAGGTACCTCATGCTTGCATCTCAGGAATTCTGAAAGGCATGCTTTGAGAAGGCATTGGGGTTTTTGCTGAGTGGTGAAAAAGCTTGTTCTCATGCCCTGAATTCCTCAAACAGGGAAAAAGGTGACACACCAGTCATATAAAGTTTCATAGAACCCAACAAAGTTTTTAAGGAAATGTGCGTTAATGTAGAGGGAGGAGCAAAGTCTGAGAGTTGGCACCAAGATCCATGAACATTCTGTTTGTTACTGAATTCTACTCTTGGACCTTTAGAAATAGGAAATGGAATGACACATGATCATTGGGGTGTCCTAACCTTAGATAAAATGAGGCCATCTGAAATGAAGATGAAACAACATTAACTCGAGTCCCAGTCATGTAGGAGAGAAAAGAAACCCCGTGAAGTTATCCAAAATATTAAAAAACCCAATGCAACAGCACAAAGCAACGAGCCCCCCACACTTGTGCTGAACTGAGAAGGTATTGAGTGTCTTCTGAATGCAATGAGAAATGTTTAAGAATACATAAGGGATCCCTGAAACAAAGTGGAAAATACTGGAGCAGAAATGTAGCTTAGAAAATCTGGCAGGGGCAGATTCTGTCCTTCCTAAATCTGTCTTCTCCCCTGTAAGTATTTCACTTGAAAGGAGGAATTTTTCCTGACCAGTAGAGGAATAATCTGGTTTTGGCTTTTTTTCTCTATTGGTGCTGTCATTGCAGAGCCTTACGCACTTGGGACAGTAAAGCCGATAAAAGCCACATGGCAAGAGGATCCACGTTTCCAGGACAGCAGTTCTGAGGGTGACGATGAGCCTGAGATGTCAGAAATTGAACGGGACCAAGAAATGCAAGTTCCATTTCTCTTTGTTGTCTACTTGGCTGTAGTAGTTGGATGCTGTGGGAATATTAATAGCAGCACTCAGGGAATGGGAAACTGACATTGTACACCTCTGAGCAATGAAAGTCATCTTGGAAAACTGTTCATGCTCCACAGAGTCAAAACTCCCAGCATCCCATTGGATGTGAATGTGAATATGGAAAGAAAGAGTAGAGCACAAGAAATTAACTGGGTCATTTTGGTTTGACCAGCTCCAAACTGAGTTTGGCCAAAAGCCAAAGACACAGTCAGTTTTCTCTTTAAAAGAGGGTTTTGTAAAATAAAAAGCTGTATTTCGTTCCTAGGGAATAAAGCTTTTCAATGTATGGCATTTCTCTGAAGCAGTACAGGTTTAAGTCATGTTCATGGAATTTGATTGTACAATTTAGGATGCTCAAATCCCTTTGTCCTTGTCTAGGTTTCTTTCTTTATCACGCACAGAAAGTGCTAGAGTTTTTTTTTCTTCTCCACAGATGATGAACGCATAAGAGGTATGACAGAATTTCTTCACCCTCTTTTATGTTTTTTTTTCCTTTTAAACCCTTCCTGTAACTCAGTGAGGAGGAAAAAATGCTGCCTAGTTATCAACGTTTTCTAGTCAAAATTTGCCACCCTCACTTGTGATCCAAGTTGTGGTACAATCCCGTGAGAAAGCCCTGGTAAAATAAAGGTCAAGCAGATTTCTGGCTTTCTTTTCTTTCAGACAATTACCGAATAGGAAACTGGACTTTTAGAGTTTACCAAAAACTTAGTCACTTGACAGGTTACCTAGACATTTTGGATCCTTTCAGGTACTTAAAACATCTTTATATTTTTCCTCTCTTTCTGGTGTTACCATTAGGAATGTTGAGTGTTCTTGTCAGCCACATATGTCCCTGTGGTTCTTTGTCCTAATGAATCTGGGGCTTTCTCTTCTGAATGCAGTGAATTTTGTATTTAGAAACAAAGAAAATAACATCCAAAGCAAACAAGCACAGTCCCCAAAACCTGCACAGGCCACCAAAACAATTGCTGGTGAGATTTTGTAAAATAGAGTCTTAAGCTTAAAGGATGTGCCTTCCATGAGACTGATTCAATAACTCTGCTGAAATGCACTGCTGTGTTCACACGGTTACTGGCCTGCAATCTTCCAGCCAGCCTGATTTACAGGGTGTGTTGAAATGGAGAGCTCAGGCCTCAGCAGGCCTCACTTCTGGGGGAAGATGTGGGGTGCTGGTGCTGAGCTTCTAATGCAACAGCTGCAATTTCAGTGCAATTGAGATTGCAGCATGTTGAGGAAAACTGCTGCTGCCTTTGATTGTTCTTAGCACACCAGGCTGCAGTAGGGAACATTTCTGCTGGAGCCAAGGTGTGGTGGGGGGCAGGAGAACAGGAAGGATGTGAAGAATTGATTTCTGATTTTAGTGCTGTGGTGGTCAAGATTGTTAGAAGCAGCAGCACAATCACAAGTGTTTAAGGCTATTAATTGGATGTTTCTTTTGTGCAGAGGGTCCACAGTTATTTTGTAGATTAGTAGAAGTCAGTGAAGAAAAAGAGTGTTAGGAAGACAGACGTAGATTATTGCTTGAGGTGAGTATGGAACATCTGTTCCCTGGTAAGTCTAGGTGAAAGCTGAGCATGGGGAGGGATTGCAGGTATGAATGTGCATGCAAAATTAATTCAGGACCTCGAGAAGAGCTTTAAATTTGTAATGAACAGGGAAGAGAAGTTTTGTAGTGTAGCGGTGTGTATAACATCATGTTGTGTGGTCCAGTCAGGTAAACCACTGCATCTTTGTGTGTTACAGGAGCAGCTTCTTAACTGTATGTAAGGATAGTGAATGTAGAGACTTCTCCTCATAGTGGATTCAGGAACTTCTCTTTAGAATTTGTTAGATTTTCATTATTTTCTGGAACGCCAAAGGAAGCATTAGGATACCCTATAGGAAGTGCAAGTAAACCGATAAAGTTTTTACTGATTAGAAGTGAGTCATGTTTGTTCCTTGAAGGAGTTGCCAAACAAGGTTACTTTCAAAATGCTTTCAAAGGTCTAACAGGGATCAATATCAGCAAAGCCTGTTAGGCCGTGTTTGGGAGCTGGGGCTGAGGCTCTCGTGCCCTGGGAAGCCACGGGAAGGCTCCAGGCCTGAGTGTGCGGCCAGGCCGGGGCCATTGAGCTGCAGCCCATTCCTGGTGGATGCAAGGGCAAGCAGGAATGCCAAGGGACCCCAAGGCCGGGCCAGGCCAGGCCAGAGCAGTGCCCCCAGCCCTCCAGGAGTGGATGGGCTCTGCCAAGCCCAGCCTGGGCACTGCCCCCAGCCCAGGGACAGGCGGGTGCTTTGCCCGCGGGCTGGGCCCAGAGCAGCAGAGCTGTCACAGCCCCAGCTGGTTCTGGTCTGCGTGAGGCCCGAGCAGGGCCCGTGGGTGCCCTGGGCAGCCCAGGAGCAGCACAGGAGCAGTTGCCAGGGCCTGAGGAGGCACAGGGCTCAGCCTCCGCACGGCGACACAGCATGCAGGCTGCAGGGGACAGAGCCAATGGCACGGGGCACGAGCAGCTCTGTGGGACTCAGAGCCTGCAGCAACATCGGCCTCAAGGCTGCTCTGTCCCTGCCTGGCTGTTGGGCAGGGCTGCAGGCCTTGCAGATCAGGGGCCATTGTGGGCATGGCTGTCCCAGGAGCTGCCCCCTGGCCCAGCAGGGCCCCACGTGCGCAGGAAGGAGGCTCCCAGCCACGGCATGGCCGAGCAGCTCCTGCCTCCCCCTGCCTCTGCTCTGATCCCCACGCTGCCTGCTGCCACAAGAGCCCCTGGGCCAGGCTGTCAGATGGCTGCTTTGCCCTCACCTGGCTCCCTGGCACCAGGACCCTCCTGCTTGCTGCCAGACATGGCGGCTGTCAGCAGAGAGTCCCTTTCCAGGAATGACACAGTCACCTCCAGGTGCTGATCCTCTCTTTCTGTGGGATAAACAAGAGCTTGGGGCGCTGCCATGGCAGGGCTTCCCTCAGCTGTCGGCACTGCCAGCCCGGCACTGCCATGGCAGGCCTTCCCTCAGGTGCTGGCTGTGCCAGTTCGGCTCTGCCAGGGGCTCTGGCAGTGCCATGGCACACGGCAGCTCTGGCACGGCAGCTCTGCACTGCAGCCTCGGCCAGGAGCCAGATCTGCGGGCTGAGACTCCGCAGCGGCCACGCGCTTCTCCCAGAGCCCGAGCAGTGGCTGCACGCTCCCAACACCGAGCCGGGAATGTGCCCAGGCACAGCGCGGGCTGGGCTCTGGGCACGAAGAAAACATGTCCTGTCATGCCTGGGCTTTACACACTTCCAAGCCTGATCAACACGCTTGACGTTTAACCTGTGACACACATAGCAGCCTACAAGCTTGAAGTGATGGCCAGGTGTTAGAAAAGCAAAGTACTTGTTGCTAGAATTGTCTTTCAAGACTCAGGGCTGGGCACGTTCCACTGATCTCAGACCCAGAGGGAGGTTGACAAAGTTTGGGAAGAAGGATGCCCACTGATAGTGGACACAAGGGATGCAGAATTTAGGGGCCATAAGGACATCTGCTAGAACTGCCAAGTTAAGGAAAACAGTCCTAAAATCATCTCAGCAAATATGCTGAGATGAGCACTACCTGGGTAAAAAAGAGTGTGATGTTTGCAGCCAACAGGACATTGGCACCCAAATTATCCTGGGCCTGGCCATGGGATGGTTCTGGTCACCAGAACACATGAAAAGACAGCATAATGCAAGCACAAGACATTGTGCTTCATATAACCCAGACGATAAAGCTGGGAAGAGTGTGCTGGATTCTTGTGTGGTCTCTACCCCTTCTGTTCCTTCTTCTTCTCAAAATATATTGTAAGCCTGACTAAAAAAACTTACTTAGAGCCGTGGTCAGTGCCGTATTCTGAAAACTTCCAGCTGACTTACAGGTTTAATATCTTCCAGAGCACATTTGAGGCCCTGGAATTGGAGGGACAGACAAGTGATGAAGTGGGAAAAAGTCCTTCTGGAATAGAGGGGCACCTAGGGCAAGTCAGGCAACACCATGCATGGTGACCACCTCTGTTCCAAGGGAAGGCAGGGTGCTTGCAGGCCTTCCCAAAAGCATCTCAAGGGAAGGTTTCCATCTCCCCTGCCCAGTTTCCTTGACTTTAGCTGAATCTTTCTCTCTCTGAAAGACAGGAAGCTCAGGTGTGTTAGGAGAATACTGTGAGCATTGGCAGAGGTGAACGGTCAGTGTGAAAAACGCCAATCACTTGTTTTTAAAATTTTTAAAAGTTTAATAGTAATAAAATAGTTATAAAAATAGTAACACAATTAGAGTAATAACAATTTGGACAAATTGAATTAGGACAATATGAGACAATAAAAACAAAGAGTTCCGGACATCTGGGTACCTTTTTCTGGGCATTACAAGCCCGAAAAAGGACACCTGTTAACAAAGGATTAACCCTTAAGAACAATAGCCTGTTACATATTCATACACTTCATACATGATGCATAAATTCCATTCAAATACTGGATTCTGTCTGGTCAGTGTCAACTTCTTCCTTCTAATCCTAACAGTGTCTCCAAGGCGGGAAGAAGTTCGTTTCTTCTGATAAGAAGGCAATAAATTCCCTTTCTCTGAAAGATTTAGGTGTCCTGTGGCTGCTATCTCGCTGCAAGCCCTTTCTGTTAAACAATGCATCTTACATAGCATAGTTTCTATTTTTATAACCTAAAACTATATTTAACACAGTACTTAAGAAAATTAATACAGCATTGCTTTCTAACACAACACATATAATATTCATTTTAATATCTGCGAAAAGCCAATCATAAAATACATGCATTTTTCACAATCCCCACTCTTATTCTTTGTAAATCATTTGGCTTGAGCAATATTTTTTTCTACTTGTATCTTCTGGACTATGCTGGTAAAATAAAACAGGGGATTACACAAGAAAGAAATAGAAAAACAGTTGTAACACAAAATGAAAGATCTTAATTTCTTCTAATACATTACCCCACCAGCTAGATTTTAACATTGTTTTCTAATTTTTGGACTGGTACCTGGGTTATTATATGCATATATATTTTTATTTTTGATTTCTTTTGCTTTTGCTAGAATGACTTTTCTGTGGTCATCAATTTTCAATGATCTGATATGTTGAACTTTCCACAAACACCCCCTTCTTTGACCAATAAATAGTCTAAAGCGAACCTATTCTGATACCCTACAGTTTTTGTTTGGCTTAGCTGACTTAATATTAACTCTAATGCCTGGGCAGCCTTATTTGCTATCATTTCTACAACTGCTTGGAGTCTTGTAATACGATTCAACAGATAATTTGGAGTCAATACAGAGTTAGATTGCTGTGCTGGTTTTACCTTTTTGTTTATTATTTGTTTTTTTTTTTTCCAAATCTTGAACCGTATCTTCAAGATTAAATTTAAAACAAATCCATCTCTCTCCTTTTGGACATTCAGTTCTAATTCTATTACCACTTTTTCTTAAATTTCTTGTAATCCAATAATTTACTCCGTTTTGACTACAGGTTCCTAATTTGGATGGGTTATAACAGTTGCTGTTGACATAGGTGTCTGTAATAAAAGAGGAACTTCGGTTTCTTTCTATGTGATGCTTTCTGTAGCATTTGTGACACAATCTTGCTCGTATCCCTAAAGGGAAAAGACAACAGATGAGTGCCAGAAACAGGAATAACAGAGGTCCAGTATGGCTTATACTCCCACCTCCCGTGCCTGTGAGGTTGCAACCCACAGCAGGTTTATTTGATCTTCTCGGTGGCGAAATACAGAGGCCAATCTGGTCTTGCCCTCTATTTCCTTGTCACTTTCTCTTAACTAATTTCTAGGCAAATTGTTTTTGACACTCTTTAAGTGTGGTCTCTTACTGTTCCTCAGGTATCTCTCGTTCAACAGGCACTAATAATTCCCATCCACAAAACCAAGTCAGTACTTTAACACTTTTTGCAATAAGAGCATAAATTTTGTGAACTACAATACTAATTACTCTCACAATTTTTACTTATAACCCAGCTAGCATGTCTAGTATTGGAATGAATCAAATAAAGTTTACTAATGGAAATGGTAATTCCCCTTCTCCCCTGTACGATTCCCAGGCTAAGGTCAGAATACAAAAACATTCTTGATCCTTCTATCTGAAGTATTCCTCCCCCAAGGAGATGTTTTATTCAGGTAGTGCTCAAAACTAGTGATATAAGCGTTATCTTATTTCTTAATTCAGTGTTATTCTTTGTACATTTCTTGGATCATTTGGGTTTTCTCAAACTATTACCACTCAGTCCCCATTGGAAAGTAAGTTCGGTATCACACGATTTAAATGTGATAGTCCGTTCCTCAAGTTTCTTCACAAGTCCTTTGATTCTGCTGGCATGAATTCACTCTCTTTCTGTGATTTTGATTGTTGCTTCAGTAGTACCTGGAAAGGACTTCTTAACAGCATAGTAATAAAAGAAAGATAATACTGCATTAACTTTTACTATTCACTTTCCTTCTAAACTTTCTGGGTTTAGCTAAAAGCTTTCTCTACAGCAGCCTCTTCTTCAGGAAAAAAGCCTTCTCGTTAACGGCAAACAAAACACACAAAAGAAAAAAAAAACAACAAAAAAAACCCCAAAAAACGTTCTTACTTAAGAAAACAAACCCTTTGTGAGGTTTGGAGAGTCAGCAATCTGCTCTGATTTTATCTTTTAGTGCTAGTCCCCCTCCCCCTCTCTTCACGGCCTTGCTATCAGTGCTGTTCTTGGCCCTTCCCCCGGTGCTGCCCCTTGGCTGCAGGGCCGGAGCAGGGGAGAGCAGCCCCGGGCATGGGGACCCTGGGGGCTGCCCTGGGTCTCTTTTGCCCTCTCTCTCTCTTTCTCTCTCTCTCTCTCTCTCTCTCAGCCCACTTCCCGGGCCGACGCTGCCATCCTGGGCTCGGGACCCCGACAGTCTGGGAGCCCCCCTGGCAGTTCTGCCACAGAGCCAGCCCACTCCTGGCCGGCAAACCATCCTCTGCTACCAAATTGTGAAAAACGCCAATCCCTTGTTTTTAAAATTTTTAAAAGTTTAATAGTAATAAAATGGTTAAAGAGAATAGTGACACAATTAGAGTAATAACAATTTGGACAAATTGAATTAGGACAATATAAGATAATAAAAGCAAAGAGTTACGGACGTCCGGTAACCTTTTTCTGGGCATCAGGAGCCCGAAAAAGGACACCCGTTAACAAAGAACTAACCCTTAAGAACAATATCCCTTTGCATATTCATACATGATGCATAAATTCCATTCAAACACAGGATTCTGTCTGGTCAGTGTCAACTTCTTCCCTCTAAACCTAACCGTGCCTTCAAGGCGGGAAGAAGTTTGTTTCTTCTGATAAGAGAGCAACATATTCTTCTTCTCTGAAAGACTTTGGTTGTCCTGTGGCTGCTATCTCGCTGCAAGTCCTTTCTTTAAAAAAAGTATCTCACATAGCATAGTTTCTATTTTAACAATTTTTATAACCTAAAACTATATTTAACACAGTACTTAAGAAAACTAATTCAGCATTGCTTCCTAACACAACACATATAATATTGATTTTATTATTTGCAAAAAGCCAATCATTAAATACATGCATTTTTCACACCATGTGAGCAGGGACACCAGAGATGCCATGCCCGGGATGTTGTGCCCATGTGAGCAGACACACCAGAGATGCCGTGACCGGGATGTTGTGCCCATGTGAGCAGAGATAACAGAGATGCCATGATCAGAATGTTGTGCCTGGCTGGAACCCTCAGTGCCCGGCTGGAGGGAGCTGCACTGGAGCCGCAGGTTGTGCCGGGGGCGGGCAGGGGCCGCAGCCCCGGGCAGGGCCCGGCCATGGACACTGACCCTGGGCCGGGCAGGGGCTCGGGGCCCGCTCCCAGCGGGGCCGTGCGGGAGCCGGAGCAGCGAGAGAGCCCGGGCCGAGCATCAGCCCCGGGGCGGGCACGGCTGGGACGGGGCCCGGCCCCGGGGTCCCGCCGAGCCCCCCTTGTCCGGAGCCACGGCTGAGGCAGCACCGGGGGCAGCACCGGCAACTTTGGGGCGCGGAGGATCCGCGGGCGGGCGTTCCAAGGGCTCCTTCGGGCGGGATTTTGTCCCAGTGCGGGGCAATGCCCGGGCCTGGGCGGGCTGGGGCCGCTGCCGAGCGCCACCACCTTTGCCTGGAGCCCCTGGGCAGAGCTCTCTGCTCGGGACTGTGAAAAACCACGTTCACGCTCCTGTGAAAATTCAAAGAGTTTAATAAAGTACAAGAGGAGACAAGGAGCGCGGAGCAAAGGTTATTACGGCCGGGTGCATCATGGCACTGAACCAAGACCACCCTGTTATCTTCGGGACCTCCCTTAAATACCTTTTCCTTCCATCAGCCTGTTGCATATTCATGGACCCTCATACATAGTAAACTTTTTTCCCAAACTAGTTTCCGTATTCCAAGAACTGTTTAGCATGGCTCCTCCTCGATTCCACCTTTTTAGAGCATGCACATGCCTTGGTTGTGGTTTTGGTCCTTTTTTATCATCATCTTCAGTTTTGGCCATGGCCCACACTGCCTTCAGACAGTGAGTGCTGATGGCTGGCACATCTGTACCAGGTGTCTTTATCTCATGTTCATTGGATGTTATCCCATCCAAGCAGGCATTTTAACACAAGCATACTTATATCAGCTATTTCACTATTATCTCTAAGCTTATAATTAACAACAGAAATAAAAACTGTATCTTTATAACAAATGTTGTAGTGCATTTTATACTTTGTAATACTTGGAAGTAGTTTTGTTTTGTATCCCCATATTTTTCCCAAATGGTTTATTCCAGACTGTACCCCCCTCCCTTTACCTGTGTAATCCCTTTCCCTTGCTGAGATCACCCCCAAATCCCCATCCTGGCTCTCTGTCAATCACTCAGCATCCCATCCCCTCCATCTAGAAGCTTCGCTCCAGGATGTCGAGTGATTAGCCAGCGGCCGGGGGTCAGCGCCCCAAGCCTTGCCCCATATGCTGTCCTAAATGTCTGTCCCCCAGTCCCCATGCCTTAGGGTCACTCATTGGTTAGTAAAATGTTATCTCCTTTCAGTTTCCACCTCCCTTTAAATGTAACCTTGGCACATCTCCCGGGGCTCTGAGCAGGAGCCCCCTGAGGCGCAGGGGCTCCTTTGGGACTCCTAGAATAAAACCTTGGATTAACCCCTGCTCAGAGCCGGCCCTTTATCTCCTACCGATGTCTCTGGTGTCTCTCCTGCGGCAAAGGCGCCCAGCCCAGGTGCCCTCAGCACCCTCGGGGCACAGAGAGCGTCTCCCCACTGTCGGCCATGTTGGGGCTGCCCCCGGTGTCTGCCAACTCGGGACTGGCCAGGGATCCTGAGAGGCTCCCAGAGAGACAGAGACAGTGCTGCTGGTGGCAGCACCAAGAAGCTGCCGGGCTTGGGCTTTCTGTGCCAGCAAATTGCTGCACTTGGGCTGTGGTGGCACAGGGAAATGTCCAGATCTGGGCATGGGCGGTGACATCAAACACCAGGTCTGAGTGGTGATAGTCTTGGCACCAGGAAATTGCTGCCTTTTGTCTTCTTTTTCCAAAAAATTGCTGCACTTGGGCTGTGTTGGAATAAGAAATGTCCAGACTGGGGTACGGGCAGTGGCAGTAAACACCAGACCTTGGCACTGCCGATGCCGGAAGCGGAAATTGACAGATTTTGTCTTTCTTTACCAGAAAATTGCTGGACTTGGCTCTGCTGGAACAAGGGAATTTCCAGATCTGGGCACTGGTGGTGGCAGCAAACACCAGATCTGGGCAGTGCCAGACCCAGTAATGTTGGAAATGAATTTGTTGAGAATTTTTAAGGCTTGACAGAAGGGTTCTATAGTATGTATGCAAGTGTCGTGATCTGTCCTTACGAACAGGTTTCGTGATGGTTTGTGGGTTGATCTCAGAGTGCAAAAAACACTGACACGGTACAGGGGGTTGCAGTGATAATCAAAACAAATGTACCATTATTGAATAACCACAACAAAATGCGTTGGGGAGGAAGTGGGGAAAAGGGAAAAAGAGGGAAGAAGAGAAAGGAAGGTATAGAGCTACCAAATGTAGAAACAGGTGAAGTTCTTCAATGTCCAGCCAATGGAGTTCACCAGGTCACGTCCGGGGAGATCTCAGGGTTGCAGTTCATCCAAACTCTATTATACTCTTTTTTTTTGATGGGGGAAGGGGTAAAACTTGAAACCAAATCAAAGGTAGTCTATTGTATTTTTTGGGGAAAAAATGGTATTTAGAGAAGGGTACACATAGTCCATGTTCTCAGCAGTGGGCGAGAGCCACTGTCTTCTTGGTCCACTGCTCGCACCTGCAACATCCATCTTGCTTTGGTCAGCTGGCCTCCCCCACACACCTCCCCAGGTTAGGGGCCTCAGTCCCAATCCTTGGAAAGAGTGTGGGGGGGCCTTTTCACACAGGGATTTCATGTCTAGGTCTTTGATGGAGAGGTTTCTTACATCTCAGTCTGTCTGTCATGGCGGTTGTAAGACAAGTGAGGGGTCTTCTGTGGGGAACCACCCAAAACTCAGGAGAAGTCCAGCCAGGCCGAGAGGTGGGACAACTTCCAAGGCTAGTGTTGCAAAAAGGCAAGGTGCCCCCTTCTTCCTTTCATTGGGTTCAGTGTAGCATACAGCAAACACACCTGTGAACAATAGCTTAGCAATGCCAGGAGCTGTGCTCAGGTCTCGGGGCCCTTGGCATGTAACTTTCTCCAACAGGGCCAGAAACTTCAGACAAGGGTCTTTTCTTCCGTGGTCCCCAGTGATAAATGTGAGGCAGATGAGAGAAACTTCAGACAGAGTCTTACGCCTGCATTACACGGATGATGTAGTAATCTGTGCTTCCATCAACACTTATTAGACACAGCACTTTCTAAGACTGTCACAGCAGTCAGAAGTGTGGGGTTTCAGATAGCTCAGGACAAAATCCAGCTATCGAGCCCATGGAAGTACCTCGGGTTTTTAATCACAGGAAGGACCATTGTGCCTCAAACTCTATCCATCAACGAGCACGCCCAGACATTAAGAGATATGCAACAGCTGTGCGGCGTCATCACGTGGATCTGACCTCTCCTGGGCCTCACCACAGAAGAACTGGCACCGCTCTTCGACCTTCTACGAGGAGACAGCGACCTGGCTTCCCCATGCTCGTTAATGCCAGAAGCCTGTGAGGCTTTGGAGAGAGTCGCCAACGCCATCAAACACCGCCAGGCACATCGGACAGACGGGTCCCTTCCCCTCAGCCTCGGTATTTTTGGTAAGTGCCCACACTTCCATGCATTGCTCTTTCAGTGGGATGATACTGCAAAAAACCCACTCGTCATCATCAAGTGGCTTTTTCTGCCGCACCAACCACATAAAACAGTTACCACCCCACCAGAACTTGTGGCCAAACTTATTATTAAAGGCTGACATCACCTCCGGACCCTCGCAGCTTGCGATCTGGTGTGCATTTACCTCCCTTATACTTTGGAACAATTGGATTCTCTATCACAAACAAATGAACATCCGCAAATTTCATTAGACAGCTATCCCAGAAAAGTTTCAATTCATTATCCTAAACACAGACTTTTTAAAGATTCACTGCATTTGGCCCCAAAATCATATAAAAGTAAAACTCCACTCAAAAACGCTATCACCAAGTTCACTGACGATTCAGACAAATCTCACAAGTCAGTGTTCACCTTGAGGGACCCTGACACTCAGAAGGAGGAGTCTGATATCCGGATTGTTGAAGGCTCCCCCCCGACTGCAGAACTTGCTGCAGCTGTGAGGACGTTTCGAACATTCCAACAACCCTTCAAATTAGTCACAGATTCTACATTTGTCACTGGGATAGCAGAGCAGGCAGAGCGTGCCCTGCTCAAGAAAGTCCAAAATAAAAAATTATGCAGCTTGCTCTCTGAATTAATTTGGTTCATTTCCCACAGAGAGCAACCTCATCACATCCTGCATGTCCGGTCACACACAGAGCTGCCAAGCTACATCACTGAGGGCAACCAGAGAGCAGACTGGTCAGCAATGGCAGCAAGTGCCACTCACATTTCCCCCACTGCACCACACGTCTTGCAACAGGCTCGTCTAAGCCATGCAATCTTCCATAGGAAGGCTCCAGCTTTAGTACGTCAATTTAAGATTTCCAGAGACCAAGCCAAGGCAATTGTCTCCACCTGCCCCAATTGCCGATCCCTCACCCTCCCTACCAGAGGGACAAAACGAAGAAAATTACAGTGACAACTAACTTGACCATTCATGTTTCTATCAGTGCTCAAACAGTTGATAACTGACTCACTTGAGGACCCGATGGCCACTCCCAGGACACCCCGAAATACCTTAACAGCTGCTGCCACCGTCATTGTGCTCCTGTGCATCCAAGCAGCGGTTGGATGGGTCGTGCCACAACCAACAGAAAACATATGGGTCACACTGGCGAAATCTCTCAAGCAAGATAACTTTTGCACAGCCATGGGACGTGCAAAAGACCCACTGTCTACATGTCAGGTGGGAATCCCCCTGTCACCAAATGAATATCCCTATGCAGGTAAGAAGCCCACCCTGATAGACACCTGGGACGAGTGGATGAAGATCTTACCACATGCACCACAGGAGCCCAAAGAACTAGACCTACCAGGCTCCTCAAAGTGACTTATTGTGTAAACTTTTTCTACGAGCAACCCCAACAAAATTTGCATGAGAAATCCAAACCACAGATGATAGTGAGAAAAGATATATCACCAAATGATAAGAGATACAATGTCGTTGACTGGTACAATTGTACTGCCGAAACATTATCTAAGTCCTCTCCCTTTCCCAGAGTGCTTCCCAAGGGAGTGTTTCTCATCTGTGGGGATGGGGTGTGGGCAGGGATCCCCTCAAAGATCAAAGGGGGCCCCTGCAGCCTTGGTCAGCTTACTACCCTCACCCCAAACACTACCCAAATTAAAAACTGGAAACGAGAAAGTCAATTGGCACGCCAGAAAAGATCATACTCCCAATTCAATCAAAATTGGGATGACCAAATTTATAACTGGGGCAAGACGAAGAGGGTCGCTGTTTCTGTCTTTCTACCATGGGTTGCAGCTGCGAAAGCCCTCGGTGAGCTTTCTCACCTGGAGTGCTGGCTTAGTAAGCAGACCAACGCTACGTCCCCTGCCTTATCTGAACTTCTAGTGGACGAGGAAACCACCAGACATGCCACCCTTCAGAACAGAGTGGCCATCGCCTTCCTGCTGCTCTCCCATGGCCATGGTTGTGAAGATTTCAAAGGGCTTTGTTGTTTTAACTTGCCATCGAAAAGCACATTGATCCAGGCCAACATCAAACCAATGCAAGAGCAAATGAAGTCTCTTCTTACTGAAAATAAAGTTGTGGACATGATGGACAAAATGATCATGCAGTGGGGCGTTCCTGTGTGGGTGGCCCCCATTCTTAACAGTTTATTGTGGGGCCTTCTCATAGTTGTTATCGTTTCAGCAGCACTGATGTGTTTTAGGAAAACAATTGACAAAACACTGGGAAATGTTTATTTAATAAATAAAAAAGAGGGAGATTTTGCAGACAGCCATGGAGAGGAGGAACCTGGAATGCCATGGGAGGACACCACTGCTTAAGTTAAGGTGAGAGACTGTCACAATTCCCCATGGTTCTTTGCTTAACGTGCTGTTGTCAATCGACTGCTGTTTGTCCCCCAGTTCCAGAAGGTTCTGTACTCCCCGTTCCTCGATTCGCTTTCCCTTAGAGACCCCTCCCACTCTGCCCTCCCATTGGTGCGTCCTGTGTCACCCCACCTTAACTCCACCCCTGGCTCCCTTCCCCATTGGATAATTTGTACCCTGACCCCTCCTGCCTTCCTCCAGTTATATACCCTGGCCCCAGCCCTGCTCCTGGCTCTTTGCCTCTGGTTCCCTTCAGCAGAGGTTGTGTTCCTGCTTGTTCCTGTTTCCCTCTTCACCCTCACTTCACTGGACCCTTGGATTTTCCCTTAATAAACCCGGCTGGATCTGCTATGTGAGGAGTCCTCTCGTCCCTCTGGTGAGGCTTTGATTGCACCAGCCGGGCTCAGGGTCTGCTGGGCTGGGGGAGTTGTCAAGGCAACCCCAAGTGGAGACGCTTTCGGTGCTGCAGGCACCTGACAGCACCTGCCTGGGGAAGCTGCTCTGGCCACCCGCAGCAACCAATTCCTTTTCCCAAGCAGCAGCTCCCAGCGTCCTCCTCTGAAGCCCAGAGAGAGAGGGAGCAGCTGAGCTCAGCCCTGTCCTTTACCGCGTCCCCATTCTCATGGAATGTCCCCCCTCGGAGAGAAACTCCCAGTGAAGAGAAGTGCAACCAGATCCCCTCCTCCCCTGAGCTTGATCACTTCTTTTGTTTCTTAAGGATCCAGTCCACCAGAGCAGTGGTATTGCACTGACAGCTGGGACACCAGCAGGGGATCACCCCACACTGCCCAGTGTGCGCCAGGCTCAACAAGGTCTGCTTTCCCCTGATTCCACCAGGCCTCTTCCCTTGGCTGTGGTTTTGCTGGAATAGTGGGTCAGGACAGTGAGAATCTCCTTCATCCATTCATTCACTATTTAGGGTCCTGCAGACACTTCCTCAATTTCTCTCAAAGGTGACCTCAGCCCACCAATGATGTCACAGCTCTTGTCCATCTGCTCAAGAATCCCCTAGGAGGACACTCTGATCTCTCCTCCAAGGGCACAAAGCAGCAAAACCCTCAAGGAAAATCTTCCCCCTTGGGCCCTGAGCCTCCTTGGGTGAGTTCCAGAGCAAACAGTCAGGGCAGTGGCCTGAAATGTTTTTCCACCTGCGTCATAACACTTCTCTGATGGATCCACATTGTGCCTGGGGAAAGAGATGTGCAGAATCCTTCACTAATGCCCTGGAATGTCAAACAGGAATCACGGCTTTGGACAGCTCTCAGGAACCACTTCACTGTGGATTTTCCTTCTGGAAAGCCCAAGATGTCAGAACGTCCTCCTGGTGCCTCAGGGCTTGGGTAAACAGGGCTTGTCAGAGATGCTGGCAGGGCACCAACACCCCTCCTCCTCACAGGGCACCTCTGTTACCCCAATTAGCTCCGAGTGGCTGCCTGGGGACAGGTGCCCACTTCTCCATGTCCCTGGGATGGGCACATCCTGCTCAGGGCAAGTGCTGGCCTGGGCCCAGAGCCAGGGCCATGACCCAGGTGCTCTGGGAGGGCTCCGTGGCTGCAGGTGTGAAAGGATGAGGGGCAGGGCAGGGCATATTCCCCTCTGAACAGTGCTCTGGGCATGGAGCTTGGTCGGGTTTGGCATCTGCAGGGAAAGGGATATCAGGTGGTGTGGATGTGGGAATTGTCACTGCTGAGCCATTCCCCAGCCCTCAGCCTTGTCTGCAGGTGATCAGCATTGCCCAGTGCTCCCCAGTGTCTGCAGTGCCTGAGATGCCAATCAGCCACCTGATCACATGTCCCTTGTTCCCCTTGTTCTCCCACATGTTGGGTTTGGGGCCGGGCTCCGCTCTGGGGTGTCCCACAGGGAACGCTCTTGGAGGGGAGGGGCAGCAGGAGATGGGGGATCTGGCACTGGGGGCTGTTGGAGGATGGATTGTGTTGGAGTGGGGGCTGTCCCCACACGGTCCCCAGGTGCCTTTGGCTCCCTGCCTTCCCCCCTTGGCCCCACAGGTGCCTGGGCCCTTCCAGGGGCAGCTGCCCTGTGCAGGAAGCTGGAGGGATGCGGGGCAAGGGGGCTGGACCTGTGCCATAGGTGGGGTGGGATGGACTCTGTGCCAGGGCTGGGCTTGTGGCCAGGGCTGGGGCTGTGCCAAGCCGGGCTTTGGCCTGGGGGCTGGCAGGGAGGGTTCAGGGAGGAGTCCCGGCAGGGATAAAGGTGCTCCTCACCTGCTGCAGCCTCAGGCAGTGCTGCCCAGAGCCAGAGGAAGATGAAGGTGGCTGTGCTCAGTGTGGCCCTGCTCTTCTCCATCCTGCTGGGCCCCCCGGCACAGGCCAAGGTGAGGCACCAGCCAAATGCTGTCCCCACATCCTGGCCTCCCATCCCACCCTTTTCGTCCCTCCTCTGTGTCCCATTCAGGGTCCCTAGGTGCCCTCCCACTGAGGCCTTTCCTTCCATGTCCCCCCCTCAATCCATTGCCTTTCTTCCTGGCCACTGCAGAGGGGTCTCCCTGTACAATTCCCTGACTCACCCCCCACTCCCACGGCATCTCCCAGTACTGTTGGTTTTGTCCCCACCCGTCCTTGTCCTCGTTCTTCTGTCCCCACGAAGTCCCTCCCTTACACTCCCATGTCCCTACATTTCAATTCCTTTCTCCTCCCCCGTACCTCACACCCTGCTCCTTCCACACCCCCAGCCCTGTCCCCTGGGCCCTCAATTGACCCCAGATCAGTGTCTCTGGGTCTCCTCCCACCTCAAACAGATCTCCTTGGAAGCCCTGAATTCCCACCCTTCTGCCTGTGCCCTGCTCCCTACCCCCGTAGGGACAGCCCCACAAGGTCCAGTCCAGACCCTGTCTTTGTTCTCCTTTCCAGGCACTCCTGGAAGGAACCCAAGATGATCTCCAGGAGGTGAGTGGGCTGCTGGAATTGGAGGGCATGCCCTCAGGGAACTGGGGGGCCGTGGTGTCCCCCCATCCCTTGCTGGCACCGGGGACATCCCAGTGACCAGCGAGGTCTCCTGGTCTCTCTGCAGTTGGATTTACAATTGGATTTAGACAATGTCGCGGTCCTGGAGACGCCTCTGGTGGGTACCACGAGTTCTGCCGGTGTCAGACCCTCCCATTGCGTGGCCACCACAGCCCAGGCCATCCCAGTGTGTCCCAGCACAGCCCAGTGCACCCCTCCTGACACCCCAGACAATGCCCTGCCCTAGGGCTCCTCCCAAGTGAAGCCTTTGCCCAGGGCCCTGCTGCATTCCATCCCTGTCACCCCAGGACCCCCTGGATGAGCCAGGACGCAGCCCCTGCCCCAGCTGTGTCTCTTGGCCCGGAGCCCAGTGCTTCTGGGCAGCAGCACAGCAGCTCCTGCACCCCATTGCTGCCACAGCCCCTTCCCCAAGGCCCCCCTGCTCTCCCCTGCCTCCCAGTGCAGCCCGGTGCCCCCAGTGTGTCTCTTACGCTGCCTTTGTCCCCAGCCCCCTGTGGCTGAAGAGCTGCGGGCTCTCCTGCGGCAGAAGCGCCTGGCTGCCTCTCTGGATGCCTAGGTGAGCTGTGCCTGCAGGGACAGGGCTGGAGACAAAGCCCAGCCATGGCCCAGTGGGCTCCAGAGGTCACCTTCTGGGGTTGGTCTTTTAGGGTTGGAAGGACCAGTGTCCTTTTTCCTCTCCAGTGGCATGAGGAGATGATCATCACGTGAGGAAACCCCTGAACTCTTTGAGCCCTGGGCCATTTCCCCTGAAGAATCAATCATCAAGAATCAATAAACCCTTTGAGCAAAGCTTTGCTCACTGTCTGTGTGTGTTTGTGGATCTGGATTTCCTCCTTTCCAGTGGTCCAGGAAGTCAGGCCAGGTCTGGGCTTTGCTGCTTTTACACAGTCTGTGCCTTCCCCCAGACAAATGGTGTGTTGGGAGTTGTGCAGAATCCAGGGGGAGTGGGTTGACTGTGGGGGTGGGTGTCCAAGTGGTGAGAAAGGCGGTGGTTCACTGTGAGCATGGTAGGAATTGCCTGGGTTTAAAAGAAAAAGGAATAATTTCAAAGAAACTTTCTTTTACAACTTTTTCTCCCTGTGAGACATCACTGTTTACTTCTCAATATTTTGAAAGGTCTATTAAAAACTTAATAAACCTAGAACAAAAGGACTAAATAAGGAAAAAATTAGGGTGCTGGGAGCCTCCCCCACTTCGCGGCTGGTAACCACATGGCTGGCTCATCCACACAATGGCTGCTCTCCCTTTTATATCCTTGCTGTTGCAATGGGCAGCCCTAGCTCCTCCCAAAGGCTGTCTGTTGACTCTTGGTCGCTGCCCATTGGTGTAGACTGCTTTCTTGGAACTGGATCTGAGGACAGGTGGTGCTAAGCCTTGCCCCTTAGGAACAATTTGCCCCTCCCCAAATGCCCAGACTACCAAGATCATCCCGGGATAACAATGCTGGGCGGGGGAGACACATTGCAGTAACATAACTATACATCTGTACAACTTCTCTTAACATACTTATCATGTTCACCCTTTAATTGGGAGAGCCAAACATCTCACTACTCATCTCTAACACTGTGGCGTTCACATTCTCTGAAAAAATCCCTTTGCCCAGGATTTTTCTCCTGGGAAGCTGAGACACCTCAGAGAAAAAGGAAAACTAATCTTATCTCATTTGCTTCTCCTGGGTTGTGCTCATGTGCAGAATGTGTTTGGAGATTGTTTACCCACATGTGATTTGTTTGATTGGATTCTGGTGTGAGTTATTTTGTCTCATTGGCCAATTATGGCCAAGCTGTGTCGAGACTCTGGAAAGAGCCAGGAGTTTTCATTATTATCTTTTGAACATTCACTAAGTATCCTTTCTGCATTCTTTAGTATAGTATAGTATAGTATAGTATTGTAAAATAATAAATTAGCTTTCTGAGAACATGGAGTCAAATGCAACATTGCTGCCTTCGTTGGGCATCCCTGCAAATACAATATAACACCCCCAAAATTCTTGATTTACTCAAAAGAATTTAAATGCCAAAAAAATCTTCATATGTCAAAAGTATGTTGAAATTATTTATTGGTCTGGAAATTTGGTACCCTGGCAGGACTGGGCTGCTGGGTCTACCTGTCTGCAGAGCCCTGCGGGGCTGTGGGGTTTCCTGGGTGAGGGGCCCTACACGGTCGCCTGTAATACCTGGCCATGGTGGGGTAGAGCCACCACGGTGTCCTGGGAAAGGGCGAGTGGTTCTACCTGGTCGTTCTTGGCCGCTGAGTCCATCGGCTCCAGCAGGACTTGGGTGAATTTTGGGGTGGGCCAGGTGGACCAGTTGTCCCCAGCCATCCTGAGAGCTCACCAGGGCTCAGTCATGTTCGCTGACTCCAGTTCCAATACTGAAGGAACCACTGGTGCCGGCAGCGCCCCAGGGAAGCCTCACAGCAGAGCTGGCACAGAGCATTGCCCTGGCAGAAGGGCAGGGAAATTGTCTTGGCCATGAGCAGCAGAATGGCGAGAAAGCCGCAGGTGCAGGAGTTGCCCACCCCAGCAGGTTAAAGGCAGGTTCGGGTTGCATTCCTGCTGTCCTGGCAGTGAAATTCTGAGCAGAGGGCACAGAGGTGTCTTCTCCACGGGGCTCACAGGTGACACTGAGATGCTGTAGGGGAGCTGAGACCTGCCTGAGGGCAGACTCTGCCCAGCAGCAGCCCCGGGCTGACACCGTGATGGAGTCCACAGCTGGCTCAGGGGCGCCGTGTGCCATGAGTGGGGAACAGCTTCCCCTGAAACAGGGAGAGCTGAACCTTGGAGCCACCTGCTCCACAGCTGGAATGGTGTCAGTGTCAGGGAGCATACTAAAGAGGAGAGGGAGGCCTTCGGTGTGAGATTCTGAGGAAGATTTATTCCTCAAAGGGAACAGGCACCAAAGAGGCCCAATCACCAGTGCGCTCAGGAGTTTATATAGCACTAGAACTGCAGGTGGGCATGATCGCTGAACCAATAGGGACTCAGGGAGGGAGGAGCAAAAGGAGGGGAATACATCTCAGGGACCAATGGGGATAAGGGGGGCGGAGAGGGCAGGTCACATGGGCCAATGGGGGCATCATCCATGAGGGGAATTCCCGAAGGGCGGAACCTGGAGGGGAGGGGTTTACAGGAGACTGACAGGGAAGGGTCCAGAACAGGGGCAGAGTTTACAGGGATGGATAAGGAAGGCACTGGAATACAGGGTGGGGATTATAATGATTGAAGGGTAAAAGGGGAGGGATATAACCTGGGAATAATCCAGCTTGGGGAAAGACAACATACAGGGGGTGAACTGGAACAGACCATCCAAAAAGCTATGAAATAAAAGGGCACTGCAACAGCACCCGATAAAGAGGGATGCAGGACACATTCTATGGTACAAAAAGAAAGGATCAATCCTGTGCTATTTTTATACGGTCTTTTTATAGGCCTTTTTGTAGGGTTTTTGAAGAACATCCCCTGTCTATCCCCAGCTGGTCAGCAACAAGTTGTTACCCTGTATTGACTGGTCACTCAAACCCCTGGTGTGTATGTGCAGGAAAAGTTGTTTGTGAGAGATAGTCTTCATTTTTCTATCTAAGAGAGAAAAAACGGTTTATACAGGTGTCTGGTGTTTATCACAGTCTTACAGCTCTTTTTCAGGGAAAGTAGCTTGCTTGCAACAGCCCTAGAGCTCTGTCTCAGGAAAAACAAGTTGTTTTTCACTGCTCCACAACTCTGTTCTCACAAAGAGTTGTCAGCTTCCTCATGGCTTCTGCATCTTGCTGGGATTTCTTAAAAGGCCTTCAAAGGATTCAACTTGAGCAGGTCAAGAGCCCAGCCGAGGCTACACTCAAAATGGATGACTGGTCAGGAGTTTTCACACTTTCATAAGGTTTGGTCCATTTAAATATTGGGGTTAGTTGTCCAATTACAGCCTCAGGTTATGCAGTCCCATCCTCCCGGTTTGCTCTCTGCAATTCTCTGTTGTTTGCACTTTTTGTGCCTGAAGCTGCAACAGTGTCCGGTTCTGGGGCTAGAAAAGGATTGTTTTGTCTGACTACACTGTGAAGAGAACTTGCTAACACTGTGTATGAAGTCCAGAGTTACAGACTAATGCAGTAGAGAATCTGGAAATATGACAGCTAATACTGAAGGCATCAGCCTGTTCCATGTTCCCTTGGTTCCATGGGGATCCACAGCATCAAAATGGCCACTTGTTCCCATGAGGTTCCCTGATGTCACCGTGGTGTCCTTGGACCCACCTGGTCACAACTGACCCATGGTTCCATGAGGTTCCCCAGTGTCACCATAGTCACTATAAGAGGATGGATGAGATCAATGTCCTGAGACACTGTGGGATGAGCTGTCAATCAGTCACACAGTGGGGACAGTGCTAACCCAGCCCTGATTGCCTGAGTGATCAGAAATCCCACCTGGGGGGAGGCCCACAAAGGCCCGGAGGCTTAAAAACACGGAGCACAAGGTGAGCCCCTGGTATGGACTCTGCCCTCTCCTGGGGTTTGTGTTTCACCCACACTGGAACCCTAGGAGCTGTTAGTCATATGTGTGTCTTTCTATAGAGCTTCTGTCTTTCTGTCTCTCTCTCTTTCTTCTCCTTCTAATGCTCTTTATATGGAACATTTTTGGGTACCTCAACAGCTTACGTGTTCAATGATTTCTACGTCAAATGAACTAAGTTAAAGAAGTTACTGCTATGATAAGTATTTTCTTTGTAATTGGATGTTGCATGAAATCCTCTTCCAAAGTTTCTTGGTTTTTTGTACTTGGCCTGTAAAATTTTGTGTAATTCCTGACTTCTTGTAGATATCTGGCTGGTGTTTTTCCTGTGCACCAAACTCGAGTAAAGGTGGCAGATGAATTGGTGAGTTGGCACGCAAACCCCGAACGGAGCTCTGGGTGCGTGGAGGATCGGGGCAGTGTGAGTCGCGCACAATCCCTGCAGTGCGGGGACACGGGTCCCTAGCGGGGTTTAGGGTGCCCCGAGTACAGCGGCAGCACTGAGTAGAGCCAAGAGGGCCCCAGTGCCCAGGGTGGGACGGCGGTGCTGGGGGTTCAGGGTGCCGCCCTTCAGGTAGAAACCGTAAACCCACTGGAGGCCCTGGGGGGATTGGGGTCACAGGGCAGGGCAGGGCTGGGCTTACAGGGCAGGACAAGGCTGGACCTGCCCCTTGCTCCCACACACACAAAATGTTTAGAGCCAACAATCTCCTCTGGTCGCTCACAACACGCAATGCTGGAGGTGAAATCCCAATTGTGGACAGGGGCACCTGGCTGAGAAGGACAGTTCTTTTCCATGGGAAGGAAAGCACAGAACCTCAAGGTTTGGAAGGCAAGTGAGAGCCTCAGTAGGCCAAGGCCAGCTAGACATGTCAGTAATAGCAGATTTTGGATTTAGGGAATTTTGGAGGTGGAAACCCAATCTCGGCCATGGGCACCTGGAGAAGCAGGACAGTTCTTTCCCATGGGAAGGAGAGCATGGAACCTCCCCCAGTGTTTTGGGGACATGAGAGGTGACCCTTGTGAAACTACTGCCAGCCAGACTTGTCCTGGCAATATTCCTATGGGAACAATCGCTGGATGTAAGGAACTTTGGAGGTGAAATCCCAATTCTGGCCGTGGGTGTCTGGAGCAGAAGGACAGTTCTTTTCCATTGGGAAGGAAAGCACAGAGCCCCAGTGTTTCAGCAGCAGATGAGAAGTGACCCTCAACATGCAAAGGTCAATTGGACCAGTCAGGCAGTCTATGGGAAGCCAAACCAGCCAGACCTGTTCTGTTTTCCCTTGGTTTTACGGGGCTCCATAGTGTCACAATGGTGCCTTGGATCCATGGGGCCCCGCAGTGTCATCATGGTGACTTGATTCCGTGGGTTCCAGCAGTGTCACAATGGCCTCTTGATTACAAGAAGACCTGCAGTGTCACTGGCCCCCAGGTTCAATGGGGTCCCACAATGTCACAGTGGCCCCCAGGTGTCACAAGGCCCCGCAGTGTCACAATGGTCCCAAGGATTCCATGAGCCCTTGCAGTGTCACAATGGTCTCCATGGTTCCTCAGGCCCCAAAATGTCACGTGACTCCTCTGTTCCATGAGCCCTGTAATGTCTCAATGGACCTTTGGACCCTGGGGGTTTGCTGTGTCACAATGCTCTCCTTTGGCTCCACAGTGTCACAATGGACCATTGATGACAGGAGGCCACTCTGTGTTGCCCTGGAGCTTTGGTTCCATGCAGCCCTGCGGTGTCACAATGTTCTCCTTTGGTTGCCCAGTGTCACAATGGACCACTGAGGACACGAGGCCCTGCAGTGTCACAATGGACCTTTGGTTCCATCCAGCCCTGCAGTGTCATAAAGGCCTCTTGGTTTCACGAGGCCCCACAATATCACAATGGTCCTCCCAGGGTTACAATGGTCTCACTGGTTCCATGAGGCTTCACAGTCTCACAATGCTTTGCTTATTCCATGGAGCCTCATAGTGTCACAATGGTCTCCATGAGTCCCCTGAGTGGCACAATGGTCTCTGTGATTCCATGAACCCCTCAGTGTCACAGTAGCCCTTGGGTTCCATGAGGCTGTAAAGTGTCTCAATTGTCTTTGCATGGTTCCATGAGGCCTTGCAATGTCACAATGAACCTTTGGTTCCATGGAGTCCCACAGTGTCACAATGGCTGCTTGGTTCCATGACACCACAGTGTCATATTGGTCTCCATGGTTCCATGAGGCCCCATGGTGTCATAATGGACCCTTGGTTTGATGGGGCCTCTCAATGTCACAATGATCCCTACATTCCATGGAGCCACAGAGCATCAGTACACTCCCCTTGGTTCCATGAGGCCCAGCAATGTCACAGTGCTCTCCATGATTCCATGAGTCTTCACAGTGTCACAATGGTCCCTTGGTCACACAGGGCCCCACAGTGTCACAATGCTCCCTTGGTCTCACAGGCCCCACAGTGTCACAATGGTCCCTTTGGTTCCATGGGCCCTGTACTGCTACATTCCCCCCTCCCCTTCTCAGGCCGCCCTGCCAGCTGAGAAATGCTCCTTGGGCCTCGGCCTTGGCCAACAGCCCCTGGGCTCAGCTCCTCTGCAGCTCATCACAAACACTGTCTGCTCCAGGCACTGCTGCTGCCCAACCAGCTCCTGGTTCCTGTAGGAGCAGCCCTGGGACCTGTTTGTTCCCTCAGAGGCACAACATCCCTGTTCTCACACTGCCAAAGAAAGCTGTTGATGCCAAGTGCAGCCAGGATGAACCATTGCTGGGACTGAAGCCCCTCTCTTGGGGCCCTGCAAACAGCGCTCCAAAAGGAGCCCTTGGAGCTCTCCCGGGCCAGCGACTCCCTCTGAGTGGGGCCTCTCCCAGCTGGGAACTCTCCCGTTTGCTGCACTTGGGGATCCCCAACAACGATGGAGCCTGGGCTGATCCCCCCACTCCTCCAGGCTCAACCCTTTGCGCTTTGCTGCGGAGATGCCAAAGGATCCACAGGGAGCATTCCCTGCCATCAGGGGAATTGCTCACAGGTGCCTTGCAGTGACTCTTGGTGTCTTGGTGTCTGTGTGCACACAGGAGTGCCTGTGCTGGGGAAATGTGGCAGAAATGCTGCTCTCTGAGGGGTTTGAGTGCCTGGGATAGCTGAGTCAGTCAGGCCTGTAGGGAAGGTTAAATCACAAGGCCTAAGTGAAGTTAAATGCTGCTGAGAGGTTTTCTTTTGCTAAGTGGTTACCTTTAGTATAAGTTTTATGTTAAGTTCAATATTGTTAAGTGTTATTCCTCTGTTAAATTGCAAAGTCATAGGTTTAAGTTAGGTTACATGCTGTTATACTCTGCTCTTTTGCTAAACTGTGAGGTTGAAAGTATCAGTTAAGGTTAATGTACAAGTAAAGTCCTGTTAAGTTTGAGCTCTGTTAAGCTTTCAGGCCATGTTCCTTTTATCCTTGCCCTTGCTGTCCTTGTGTCACTCACACACACACACACACACACACACACACACAGGGACAGTTCTAGGTTAATTTCTGTTTTTATTTCCTGGATTCTGTTTGGTTTTGTAGCTGCTTTGTTTCCTTGGTGTGCCTGAAGTGCCCAGTCAGGAGCAGAGTGACTCTTGCCAAGGAACTTTGTGCTACTGTCCCTTAATATTAAATGTGGTTTTTGCTGATCCCTTGCTGGGGGTTTTTCAGTGCTCTCAAGGCCTCTTTGGTAACAGGATGAAGGAGCCCTGGCCCAGGCTCTGGCCCTGAGGGACACTGGGACGCTGCCGGGGGGTCCCTGTCCCCGTGTGCCACCTGCAGGGCCACATCCCCCTGTCCCCATGTCAGGCTCTGGGGTCGATCTCGTGGAACATCCTCTGGGGGAGGCTGCTGGGGGGACAGGGGACCCCGCTGTGCACGAGCAGGGTTGGACTGCTCTGGGGGGAGCTGTGAGGGTGGCCGGGGCAGAGTGACCTCCCCAGGGACCTCACACAGCCCCCATGATGTCACACAGCTCCTGAGATGTCACACAGCCCCTGTGATGTCACACAGCCCCTGTGATGTCACACTGACCCTGTGATATCACACTGACCCTGTGATGTCACAGAGCCAACTCTATGTCACCCTGTGATTTCATACAGCAGTGCTGTGACATCGCAGAAGACTGATGTCACCAAGTCACCCTGTGATGTCACAATCTGTTCCGTGATGTCACAGCCTCCTCTATGATGTTACACAGCCACCACGTGATGTCACAGCTCACTCTCTGATGCCTCAGAGCCACCCTCTATGATGGCAGACTCTGCTCTATGGCCTCACACCCCGCTCTGTGATGTCACAGCCAGCTCTGTGATGTCACACAACCCTCAAGAACCCTTAAGAACTTAGTTCTATTGAAACACTGAAGTTTCTTGTACTTTGAAGAGATCCCTGTCAGGGACATGACAGAGAAAGTGTCCCCAGGCCCCAGGCAGAGCAGAGAACTGGAGGCACTGATGGCGGCTGCGGACAAAGAGAACCAAAGTCTTGGTGCCCTGGGGCACAGCAGGGTCTGTGCCACCAAGGGCTGGGAGGAGACACCTTGTCCTGAGGCCCTGGGGCCTCCTGGCACAGCCCCAGCCAGGCTGGGCACTGTATTGCAGAGAAAAGAAGAAACCTCACAACTTTGTAAAACTTGTAAAGCCCGGGATGCTTTTGTTACGACGCGCGCCGGACGCAAGTCCCCCAACAAGGCATGCGTACCTCTGAAGACTTTGGGTCTTCTTTTATCCCCCTTCCAAATGCATATGCATACAGTTTCACAATAAGTTCATACTTATTCATTCCGTGTGACATTTAGCACCAGTTCTTCTTTATCAAAGGAATTTCAAAGTCGGGGGCAAATCGACCTTGTGGTATTTTCTGTTTTTCTTTCTCTGTCTCCTTGTTGTCTCGGCATGCGAGTTTTTCCTTCAGCTTTGGCCTCACAGACTTTTCACCGTTCCTAGACACTTCACTTAATTCAGAATGGATCTTTACTCTGTCTCAGCACTGTCAGTCCTTTGTGCTGCCCTCAGCCCAGCCGGTACCGCTCCTGCAGGGCCTCCTGCGCCGTCCCTGCGGGCGGGACGCGGCGGTCAGCGCTCGGCCCGGGGCCAGCAACGGCCCCCGCGCGCCCCTCACCCGCCCCGGGCCGGCCATGCCCGGGCGTTCGCTCCCGGGAACGCGACACGGGAGGCTCAGGGCCGGCGGCCGCGCTGCCAAGCGGCGGAGCTCGGGCCGGGGAAGCCGCAGCGGAGGCGGCGGGAGCGGCCGCGCCGCGTGCTTCGTCCACGGGTCCCGGGAGGGGCCGGGGCCGGGGCCGGGCTCGGGCCAGGCGGAGCCGAAGGGCGGCGATGCCGCCCCGGCCCCAGCCACTGATGCCCGCCCGGCAGCGCCACCGTCAGTACGGCCAGAGCCGGGCGGAGGCGAGACCGCGGCAGGACGGCCGGGGCCGGGCACGGGGCAGTCCCGCCCGGGGCCGGGGGCGGGCTGGGGACATGGCCTGGCCCGGCAGGGGAGAGGGAGGCGGGGAGAGGAGAGGGACGCCGGGCAAGGCACCCCAAGAGAAGGGTGCCCGACAGCGGGAAAGGGAGAGAAAAAAAAAGAGAAAGAGAAAGAAAAAGAAAAAGGAAAAGAAAAAGAAAAAGAAAAAGAAAAAGAAAAAGAAAAAGAAAAAGAAAAAGAAAAAGAAAAAGAAAAAGAAAAAGAAAAAGAAAAAGAAAAAGAAAAAGAGCATTCTAAATTATCTGTTTTGTCGCTGCTTCTGCCGCCGCTGCCGCCGCTGCAACTGAAGCACCGGGGCCGTTCGTCCCCGTGTCCGTTCCCCGCTCGCCCCACGTTCGAGCCCCGCGCGCCCCGGGGACAGCCCCTCCGTCTGCCCAAACACGGGAACTTTGCAGCCTTGAGCCCGGATGCAGAGCCCTGACTCCTGCACACTGGCACAGCGATCCCCTCGCTTGCTGCTGTGCATTGTCCTTGCTGAGGGGCAAACACTGTCGGGGCACCTTCCCTTGGGGTAGGATTCCTACCTGACCCGAGCACTGCACTTACATCTCCAGTGTTGCTTTCCTGTAAAAACAGGGGAAGGAAAACTGTGTGTGGTTCATGGTATTTTAGAGTGTCTAAAAATTACTAAGTCATCGATCTTAGAGGTGAGGTGCATCTGGAATTACTGGGATGCAACATGGAAATGGAGAGCATAGAAATAAATAGAGGGAAATATCTTGGATTGTTTCTTTCATTTTCATTTCACTTCTGGAAAGCTGTTTCAGTTTTCCAGGAATCTTCTCCTGTCTGCTCTTCCCAAGAGTCTCTCATGGAGAATGAGGTCAAGCTTCTGTCACAAGATTTGCCACCAGGAAATTATGCCACTGGTGAAATTTTCAGGATGACTGTTTGTGCTGGCTTAGAGCGAATTTGGGGAGGAAGCTTTCAAAAGGGGTCCGTCTAGAAAGCAAGTTCAAGCTGCCCCTACCCCTACTAGTTCAGGAAAAGACTTCCCTGGAGAAAAGTGAAAAAACCCCAGTTTATTTAACAAGTCAAGTATTCACAAGCATGAAAAGTTAATAATATTAAATAAAACCTCTGACAGTGCTGAAGAGATGACAAATTCAGAAAGTCCTTTTTGTGGGTTGTAGTTGGCTCACTCGGTCTCTTCTAAATCCCTCTGGTGCTGGAATGCAGCGTCCCAGAGCTCGGGGGGCCACAGGTGTGAGCTGCTGGTGTTTTTCTGGGTTTTCAGTCCAGAGCAGGTGTAAACAGTTCCAAGAAAAAGGAAAGTCATAGTCCAAAGAAATTTCTCTGCCTAAGCTAGCTAAAACCACATTGCTGGACCTGGGCTGTGAAGGCACTGGGAAATTTCCAAATCTGGGCACTGGCAGTCCCAGCAAACACCAGGTCTGCATAGTGCTGGTGCCAGAACCTGCAGATTTCCAAACTTTGGCTTTCTGTGCCAGCAAATCCCTGGACTTGGGCTGTGCCAGCACCAGGAAGTTTTCAGATCTGGGTGCTAGCACTGCCAGCAAACACCAGATCTGGGTGGTGTCATTGCCAATGACAGAAATCTGCCAGATTTGGGCTCTGCTGACACCGGGAAATTTCCAAATCTGGGTTCTGGTGCAGGAAACACAAGATGTGGGTGGTGCCAGACCCAGTAGCAGGAAGCTGCCATGGGTTTTGGATTTCTGTGCCAGCAAATTGCTGCACTTGGGCTGTGCCAGAATAGGGACATTTCCAGATCTGAGCACTGGCAGTGCCAGCAAACAGTCCATTTCAGGCTCCAGAAAGGACTGGATCTGGATGCCTTCTTCTTTGCCTTCCTTCCTTCCTGGGGTCCTGCTGCCAGCAAACCCCAGATTTGGTGGTGCTGGCAAGGGGAAGTTGCCAGGTTTTAGCTTTCTTTGCCAGCAAATTGCTGGACATAAGTGGTGCCAGAAGAGGGAAATTGCCAGATATAGGCACTGGCAGTGCCAGCGCACACCAGATCTGGGTGGGGAATGTGCTGGCACTGGGAAATTGCCAGATGCTAATTTTCTGTGCCAGTAAATTGCTGGAATTGTGCTGTGCAGGCATCTGAAAAATTCCGGATCTGGGTACTGGCGGTGTCAGCAAACACGAGATCGGGTTGTTTGTAGGTACCAGGTATTTGCTTGATTTTGGCTTTCTTTGCCAGCAAGTTGCTGCACTTGGGCTGTGCCAGAATAGGGAAATACCAAGATCTGGGAACTGGCAGTTCCAGCAAACACCCCATTTCAGGAAGGATTGGATCTGGACCCGTTCCCTCCCTGCCTCCCTCCCTCCACAAGGTGCCAGAGGGGCTGGAGAGCAGCCAGGCAGAAAGGGACCTGCAGGGACTGATGGAAAGCAGGCTGGAAAGGAGCCATCACTGTGCCCAGGTGGCCAAGGAGGCCAATGGCTCCTGGCCTGGCTCAGGAATGGTGTGGCCAGCAGGAGCAGGGCAGAGATTGATCCCCTGTGCTCAGCACTGCTTGGGCAGCACCTCGAGTGCTGTTTGCAGTTCTGGGGCCCCCAATTTAGGAAGGACATGGAGAGGCTGGAGTGTGTCCAGAGAAGGGCAACAAGGCTGGGGAGGGGTCTGGAGCACAAGAGCTGTGAGGAGTGGCTGAGGGAGCTGGGGTTGTTTATCCTGGAGGAGAGGAGGCTCAGGGGAGGCAAGGCGGTGTCAGGGCACAGGTTGGACTTGATGATCTCCATGGCCTGTTCCACCCTTGCTGATTCTGGGATTCTCTGAAACCACCCTTGGAGCAGTTGCAGGATGAGCCCTGGGCCTCCTCTTCAGGAGCTCCAGCAGCCCAGGTCCCTCAGCTTCTCCTGCCAGCCCCAAAGCCCATCCTGTCAGTCCTGCAGAGCCTCTGCAGCTCCTCCTCACTGCCCAGAACAGGGAGCCCCAGAGCCAGACACAGCAGCCCAGATGTGCCCCCCTGGCCGGGGGTGCCTCTGGCAGGGGAGCAGCACCAGGCACTGCAGGAGCCTGCAGACAATTGATCTGAAGGCCAAAGCTCCTTAGCTCCTTCTGAAAGAGCAGGAACAGTTCCTCATTCCAGTGTGGTGGAAGGCTGGGCACCACAGCTCCAGGCGAGGACTGGACACAAGTTTGCTCCCACTGAGTGCTGGGATGGGTTCTGCAGGAGCTCTAGGCTCCTGGGCTTGCCAGGCACAATGAGGAGAGAAGGAGCCAAGTGCACTGATGTGGAAATGGATATCTAGAAAGCTTTTAGGGCCTAGTAGAATGCCCACAGAGTATGAATCTGTATATAAACCTTGAGACAAGAAATGCTAACTTAAAAATGCCATGGAATAGGACAGATATTGTTGAGAGAGAAATGGAGCTGGAAAAGAGTTCCAAAAGATGGCCTTGCAAATAAGATTTTGGAAAAACAGAGCTATGAAAGATGCATTGCAGTGGGACCCACCAGGGGCAGTTTTAATAATTGGCTTTAAGGCATTCACAACGTGGCACAGCAAAAGGCTGATAGACCAAAAAACCTAATTAGAATGTATTGTAATTAGGAAATAGTTGGCTTCTGATTGTGATGGCGTGAATGATAACATCTGTATTGTCTCACCCTTCTCATGAGACTGAAAATGGAATACAAGTTTTTAAAACACCTCTAAGTTTCCCCATCTCTAGGTCAAGAAAAGAGTATTATCCAACACACTGACACACCTTTGCCCTGAGCATAACCCAGCCTGGACCAAACACACTGAAAGGTTTCCCCTTTGGCCCATGTCTCGAAACATCAGGTCTGCTGTTTGACAGCTCAGGTTGGTTTGGTGTCAAGGAGTTTCCCTCAGAAATACTGGGTTTGTCTTCCTCTGTGCCCCTCAGCAGCCTTGGGGATGCTCCTGTGTGAAGCCATCTGTCTCACACAGTTTGAGACAGCTTCAAACAGGATATTGTGCAGTAAGTCGTCTCCTCTGAAGTTTTCCAACAGTCCCTTTCCAGCAATAGGAAATTATTACTGATAGATGAAAGTGGAAAACCCCCAACAGTTTATTATCCAACAGAATCCCCCCGTGACACGCGTTCCAAGAAGGCGCTGGGGTCTCTCTCAGAAGAACAGGAGCTGTCACGGAGCAGTTCCAGCAGCTGATGGAAGCTCAGGGGCTTGTCCGGCGTCGGCTTTCTCCCACGGCAGAGCTCCATGGAGCGGGCAGGGCGGTGAAGCAGCTGGGCTGGAGCCCCTCGCTGCCTTTTCTCCCCGCCGTGGCTCAGCTCACAGACTCTCGGGCTGGCAGCGGGGCCGCTCCGCTCCTGCCGGCACCGTGTCCCTGGGCTGGGACAAACAGTCTCCTGCCAGGAGAGCCCTGCACACTGCTCCACAGATCTTTCATAAAGGCCCAAACCAACTCCAAACACTCTGTCTGCAGCAGCTTTTCACAAAGGGCTGCAGCAATCCAGGACAGCTGCAAGTGAGTGTCGGAAGGCTCTTGTCTTGTTCCTGACAGCAGAATTCTTGATGATCTTGTGCAATTTTATTAAGATGTCATATGAGAGCTGAGGTTTTTTGTTAAAATAGTTCATGATGAGTAACAAGCCTTGGGTGCATGAGGTACAGGACTGACATGTGAAAGCATGAGCATATCCTCCAAAGTGGCCAGTTTAATTGTCCACTTTATTACTCTTGTATTTACTCCACACTAATAAGGAAAACCAAGCTCTTCTTGGAGGCAAAACAGGCATGGGATACACTATGGTCCCTCGCAGGCTCAGCAGGGCTGGCAGTGACACAGCAGGCAGTCTGCTTCATTGTGAACCACTACAGAGCTACATCCCAATCTGGTTTAAGTAGTGTGGTATTATTAAGAGCTCCTTTTCTGCATGAGATACAAAAAGGAGATCCCAAATGATCTTCATGCAAGCATGCAGTAAAGAACTGCTCCTGCTATCCTAACAAAGCGTTTGCTTTGGCAATTACACTCTTCCCATTCATCTTTTGATGCAGACACTTCAGGTTTTCCCCCACACCCCTGCAAGGCTGGCAGTCGCTGTTTCCCAGTTCCTGTTCTTCCCTAGAGATGGTGCAGTGGCTGCTTTGAAACAAAGAGCCCTGAGATCTGAACAGCTTGAAGGGGCATGAAATGCTAATTAAGTGCTCATATTGGTAACACCCAGGCCTGCACTGCCCAGTCCTCTGAAGCAGCAGCAGCAGGACCATGCATCATTCCTGTTGGTGGATGTTCATGTTTCTGATGTGCAAGAGCAATGACTTTGAGGAGGGACAAAAATGCCCCTCTTCAAACAGTGGGTGTGCAAGGAGGTGTGAAGTTTCACAGCCTTTTCTAGGATATTTTAGAAAGATCTAAGAGAATACTGTGGCATGGAGTAGGTCCCTAATTTTGTCTCCAGAAGAATCCCCAAAGGTTACATTCACTCTGCTGCTGATGGCAACCCCAGAAGCTCATGGACCAGTTTTCCCTGCAATGTGCCACCCTGCCTGGGCTTTACTAGGCCGGGACTAGACTCAGAGCTAAGCAAACACATGCAGCCAGGTGACATTGTGTAATCGGAAGCTGGCAACCATGAAAACTTTGCTGTCAAAAGGTTACAGTTTGCACTGGGCCCAGAAGTGTTTTTCCCTAAGGAAAGCAAATTGAAATGTGAAGTTTAAAAGCTTCAAATGACTATGAAAGGAAACTGCAGAATAATTTCTGGAAGGGCAGCATTGTCAATGATCATACAGCCCACCAAGAGCTGGAGCTGAATCCAGAATTGCTTCTTCCAGCTGTGCAGGAATTCATTCCACTGGCAAGCACTGGTCCACGGGAACAAATGATCCCCTAGCTCTGGGCTGAATGGCACCCAGGCTGCAGTGCAGATTTGAGGAGCCCTTGTCACTTGTTATTGGCCTCCCAGTGCACTCATCCTTCTGCAAACAAGGGGCAAACAACACAGCTGGACTGCTGTCCCGGGTAAATATACATACAGGTGACTTTGCCAAAGCAGTGCATCATTTCCCAGTGAAATCCATGACCTCTTCTTACCTATGGAATTGTGATTGAAGACACCTATGAGCCAGATCTGTGGGAGATTGCAAAGAAGCAAAGCTTTGGGATTTGGGCACACTTCTCTTGGTTTCTTTGCTCAGGCCTTTGGTGAGCACAGAACACATCTAGGTAGAAAACCTTTGACTAGACAGGATCTTTTGGATCCATTGTCCCCCAAACAGGTCAATGTGTGGCCCTCTTACAATGACAAGTTTAAAACAGCAGCACAAATGACAGAAAGAAAACATGGCCAAAGTGGAAGAGGAGAGGCCCAATGAGGAAAGGATGTGGTGAGACACTGGCACATCGAGTGAGCTGCACTCCCATAATCTCTAGGCTAGCCGGTCCTGGTCTCACATTCTCCTCTTGGTTTATTTAAATTTTATTTTTTTTTATTATTATCAAAATAAAATATCTACAATTTAAAATATGTCATCAAAACACAAAGACAGAATCAAAAGATATTAATTCAAAACTACATCTAAAGATCAGAACATATGTACAGCTGTAACTATGAAGCCTAACACATCAATCCTAATCTGCAAACACTCTTCATACAGGTGGCAGCTTCTTCCTGAGCTTGGAGGAAAGAGAGCTCTTCTGGACGGGAGGCGAGGACTTTGTGGGTGAGGGAACATCCGAAGTGTCCAGAGAAAACTTCTTGCTAAGACTGTAACCAGCCAGATCTGCAAAATGGAGACACAAAGTTTAACAGAGGCCACCATGCAAACCTAAAGCAGCTGAAGCTCCATATTTCATGGGACACATTTCCCGGAGATGTGTAAACAGCTGCACAGGGAAACATGCTCCTGCTGGCAGACACTGAGGCAGGCCAGGGCAAACCCTGAGCCACTTGCCCAGAGCTGGCACAGGCACAGCCTGGCCCCTGGGCTGCCCTGGGACAGCAGGGAGCCCAGAGCCCTGTGCTCTCCAGGAATGGCTCAGCTGCACATGCACCCTCCTGCCCCTCTGCCTGCCCCACAGCTCAGCAGCCCCACAGCTCCAGGGGCACTGGCAGCAGCACAGCTCATTGCAGGGGCACATGCAGGGCACAGCTGTTCCCTGGCAATGTGCGCAGCCTCTCTGGGCTGCCACAAGACCCTTCCTGCCAGCAGAGATTGGCCCAGCTCCCCCCTCACCTCTGTGTGAGGCTGAGCCATGATTGCCCTTCACCTTGTCATTAATCTGGAGTTGCTCCAGGCCCCCATGCCATGACTAGGAAATGTGATGGAGAGAGCAGGGGCAGATGCACACCCTTCCTTAGGATTTCGTCATTTTTGGCATAGCTCAAAAGGCAAATCCAGAGGTTTCCAACTCAGCGCTTCCTCAGCTTTCTGGAGAACATCTCGCCTTCACCAGCCAAACATTCTGGAGAGGTTTTCCCGCACATGTGGAGGCTTGCTGGCAGCACATTCCTTCAGCTGGGTGCCCATCACCTTGCAGAGGGCAGAGGCCAGCTTGGTGGCCACGGTGCGGACGTTGGCGCTCCGCACAGGCAGCGCCTTGTTCTCCAGGCGGGACCAGAGCACGGGCAGGGCGTCGCGCTGGGCGACTTCAGGGCTCCTGGCATGAACCCCCTGCACAAGCACTGCCGGGACAGAGACACAGCTCCTTACCCACCAGCCTCACTGCAAACAAGGATCTGCCTCTGCTTCTGCTTCTTGCCAGCCTCTCTGGCCAAGAGCAGCAAAATAGCACCCAGAGCCCCTTGGTCCAGAAACGGGCAAAGCAGCTGAGCATCCTGGAAACAGAACCACCAACCCCTCAGGACTAATTGCTCCAACCAGAACCTTGTCCCTGTGGCAGACTTCCTACCTTTCCTAAATTATTTCACAATCTCTGCATGAACAATGAATGAAATGTCCAATTGCCTTTTATTTCCATTAAGAAGTTGTCTAAACCCACACTGAAGATTTGGAAATGCACCATAGAGAGGAAATGGAGAGATTTCTAATAAAAGGGATGATTCCATTTTTGTAACTTTGATGTCAAGTGCCAGACGCCTAATCTGGCTCTTCCCTGTGCTCAGTGGCACACAGCAAAGGGCAGGATTAGAACACACCTCAAAACTCCAGCCCACCAGAGATGGCTGCTGCCTGACAGCTGGATGAGAAACATCAGTGACCAGCTGGGGTCTTTGGCAGAATGCTTTTGGGGCTTCCGACAAAGAGCTGTTTCAAACCTCAGGCAGTCTTAGATAATTATCCAGACCCCAGTGCTCTGGGATTTGGGCATCTCCACATTCTAATGCCATTTCCCCTCCCTATGTTAATGGCTTTTTTTCCTACAATGTCCACTCAAATAGGGGCATAGAGAAAGAAAAATGCTACACAGGGGACTGAAATGTAACCAAAACACGAGTGTTTTTTCATATTGTCTCTGAAATCTCTCTGTCCATTTTCTTAACTGAACTGTATCAAACATAGACAAATGTTTGCTACCAACATGATCCTTGCTTGGCAGATTTGGCTAAGAGATGAAAACCTGAAATGCTCTGGAGACCATTCTTATTTTCTGATCACACAAAATGTTATCTAGCAGCCATTTAATATTCTGTGGTGGAAGAGACTTCATTTTCTCTATGCTGTTAATCCACCAGCAGTCATCAACATTGAAAGAGCTCCTGCAAGTACCCAAAACCAATTCTGCTAAGCAGGAAAGGGTTATGGTACGTATTTTAAAATGGGAATTCATTTGAATTTAAATGCAATTAAAGACATCGGTGACTACTGAATGTGAGGAACAGCTGTCTGTTCCTACTAAATCTCAGAGAGAACATCTGCTTTTTCTAAAGTAGTCCTAATTTATGGTTTATTCCTTTATTTGAAAAAGAGATCAAAAGAACTGCTAAACTAAATTCCCTGTTGCTGGAGATCTACTTTATTCAAATGCTCTTTAAGGGCCTTTGAAATTCCCAATCACTGAACATGCCCTTTTGAGATTCCTAATGAAGACACAAAGTGTATTAAACCTTGCATTCAAAGATGTTGGCATAATTAGCAGTGGATTTAGCCCCAGTTAAAGCAAGGCTATCAATCGTCTTCTGTGCTATATATTGAGATTATCCTTTTACCATTCCTTGGCTATTGCTGACACAGCAAGCTCCTCTGGGGAATCAATTATCAGCTGCATTTGTAGCATTTTGGGCAGCGCTGACACAGGCAGACACTGTTTGCACACCCTGAAAGGCTCAGTCCAAGGCCACTCTGACAGCACAGGCAGGGAGCCTCAGCACTCTGCTTCTGTCCCTGTGCCCCAGAGGCTGCCTTGCACTAAACCTGTGCCTCTGATACCTCTGTTGAGTTCTGGCCTAAGCTGTGACCCCCAGGCCCTGCACGTTTCAGCCTCAAAACTTTCCAAGAGAAAAACAAGAATTCTGTGAGGACAAAACAAACTGATGCCCTGAAAAAGCATTTGCCACCATTTCCCCTCAAAGATCACAGATATCCCTGTGCTTCCCAGAGAGGAGCCAGCTAGGGCATTTTTAGCCCTCCCTTTTCTGGAGGTGGTTCTGAGATGCCCCAGGGAGAGCTCAGCCCCAGGCCGAGCGCTGCCCCCATCTCAGGTGCTGCCCAGGTCTGCAGCAGCCAGGGAAAACCTGCCAAACCCACCTGCCTTGGCCATGGGGCAGCAGGGACAAGCTCAGCACCTCCTGGTTTGGAGGAGCTGCTCTGCTGTCTGCTCACAGGCATTCCCTGTAAATGCTCCCTGGGAAGAGCTCTGGGCTCAGAAGGGGAGGCCATACCTGTGATACGCTCGGTGACATCCAGCAGGGCTTGGCCACTCAGGTGATTCCATTGGCAGCTGAACTCTGTCAGCAGGGACACTTTATCTACAAGGGAAACACACGTTTCTGCTCACTTTTCTCAGGTCATAGGAGAAAGGGCAGGGCCAACCCATTTTATAAAATAAAGTACATTTCTCCTGGTTTTTGAATCCTTTTCTTCTTTCCTTCCAGCCTGCTTGGCAGGGTTTTAAATTCCAAAAGAAAAGCTCTCCTTTCACATTTGTAAATCCAAACTTGTCTGCTGTAGCAGGAGCTGTGTTAAAACATTTCACATCAGGGACCTCACGAGTTCAGTCACATGGAAGCAGTGAAAAGGTTTTGCATCCCAGAGCAAAAAGGAAGAGCCCCATACTTGGGTCACAGAAAGGCACTGAGCCAGTGTGAGAGTCTGTCCGAATTTTCCCTCATCTGCCTCACAATTGTCCTTGGGAGACCACTGAAGAGAAGACTCCCCCCTGTCTAGAATCTGGCTCTGAAGGAGAAAAGTCACACGCCACTGGCCCTGAGACCTGAAAACTCAGTGTTAAGCTATTGTTTTCACAGGTGTGTTTGCTGTATGCTAAGAAGAGGGCACCATGCCCCGTTTGCAACAATAGCAGCTTTGGAAGCTGTCCCACCTCTCGGCCTGGCTGGACTTCTCCTGAGTTTCAGGTGGTCTCCCATCGAAGACCCTCACCTGTTTTACAACCACCGTGACAGACAGACGGAGATGTGAGATGATTCTCCACCAAGGACTGAGACATGAAACTCCTAAAAGGCCCCTCTGCTCCTTCCAAGGACTGGGACTGAAACCCCCAGCCCAGGGGAGGTGTGTGGGGGAGGCAAGCTGACCAAAGCGAGATGTTTGCCTGCAGATTGTGACCACTGGAGCAAGAAAACAATGGCTCTCGCTTACTGCTGAGAACATGGACTACCTGTTACATCTGTTCCCTATTACACCTGTTCCCTATTGTATCTGTTTCTCCCCCCCTCACAATTTTCAGTAATAAAATCCTCTGAGTTAGCTAGACCCTTTGAGATCTCCCCAGCGTAGCAGGCGGACCCTTGAGTGGACTGCACCAAAGGACTTCGTCTCTGCATTGGTAGCTATATCCCCTCTCTCTCTCTCTCTCACCCCTTCTTTCTCTCTTTCTCTATCTTTTTCTCTCCCTTAATCCCTCTATCGCATTTTTGCTGTGGTTATTTCAATAAAACTGCATTTGATTTGATTATCATTGCAAACCCCCTTGTACCGTGTTGGTTTTTGCACTCTGAGATCATTCCTACGAACCGTCAGGTCATCTGTCTACTAGGACAGACCCTGACATTGGAGAGACATTTCTATGAGTTTTTTCGATGGGCAAAGTTCTTTGGGTTTTTCACGAATGTGCTCTTTGCCCTTGATATGTTCGTATGGGAATGCATGGAATCCATTTTCCAAGCCACTTTGAACCTTGGATTCGGGTACCACCGCATTTATCCAATGTTCAGGGCACTCTTCCCGGTTTTGAAAGAGAGAGCGGCTGCCTTTCCCTGGATTGCTGACTGCAGGAGGCAAGCCCTATTCCCCCGAATTCTCACGGGAGAAGTTGCTTTTCGGGGAGATGATCTGCTGCTTCCCAGCCTCCATGGCTCGCAGCAGAGGGGTGAAGTCTTGCCCGCAGCCAAAGAAGTTTTTCCCCTGCATTTTCGGAGCATGCTCAGATGGAGCCACGTTTCCCCTCCTCCGTTGCTCTCAGAGGGGGTTTGAGTGGGCTGAGCCGCCCCTGGAAGCTCTGCAGGCATTGCCCCGTCCAGCCTCTTGGACCCCGCATCGCTCAGACCTGGGGGCGGCATCGGTGCCCAAGGTCCTGCCTCCCGAGTTTGTGGGGATTACCCAACCCTCCCTGGGGATGCGGGCGCTTCCCCATGTGGCCCCTCCCACGGCCGTCCCTCCTGCAGAGCCTGTGGGTGCAGCGGCCCCGCCTGGGCTTGCGAGCTCAGAAACACCGCTTCCCGCGGCTTCACCGGTGTTGCAAGGCAACAGCGATCAGGCACCGCTTCCACCGCTTCCTGCAGCTGCCCCTGTGTTGCTAGGCGATGCACTCAGTGACAATGGCGGCTGCCGCCAGCGTGTGTCCGAGGCTGCACCGCCTGTGGATGTACCAAGAGCTGACCCCATGTGGGTCCCTGTAGCCCCGCTCACGGTGGCCCTGCTTTCACCCTCAGCGCCGATGTCGGAGGTTGCAGTTGAGACCAGCAACCCAGTGCTGCCGCCGTCACCCCCCCCCACCTGCTGTGACTGCACTCTCTCTGGCCTTGCCACCCCCACCAGCCACCCCAGCAGTTCTGCCGCATTCAGGGACTCCGTCCTCCATGTCTGCATCAGAGGCTGCCTGGGAACCGGAGGCATATCTGAGCTCAGACCGTCCCATGCCGTTTGCCATTGCAACAGCGGTTTCAGTGGCTGGCCTCTCCTTCCGTGGAGGAGGCGTGGCTCAACAGTTGAGTGCGGGTGCAGCCCGGCCTCCTTCTTTCAAGCTCAGCATTCTTGGTGGGTTGGGGGGTGTTTGGTTGGTTGTTTCCCCTTGGGGGGAGCAAATCTCCCTGCCGTCCCTCGTGCGCCCCAGCCGCAAGGGGGAGGTGGATCCTGAAAGTTCTGCCTTTGGTCCCCAGCCCAGAGGGGGTGGGGGTGGTACTGGGAGGCAGATGGGAAGAACACCTTTTGCATTTGCATTGCAGAGGCAGAGGGAGTGGCAGAAAGCCATCATCGCTTGTTTTCTGTGGGGAACAAACATTCCCAGACCCAAGATGGAGATTCTCAGGACAGCTTCTGTCCCCTGACTGTCAGCATGCATCGGTGATTTTGGGGGGAAGGATGCGTTTGGTCACTTGTTCTGCCATTGCACTGGCAGTGTTGTGCTGGGCTGTGACAATACAGACCCCGCCTCGCAGGCTGGGCCTGGGCTGTTCGGCTCGGTTCCCTGGGCCAGGGCCACCGCCCGGCCGGCTGCTGGGTTTGGGGGCTTTGCTTCCCCCGTCAGGACCTGGACCACTGTTCTGTGGGACAGGTCTGGGGTTCTTGATCCTTCCACGTGGGCCAGGGCCCACTCAGGGCCTCTCAGGCTCCTCTCTGCTGCTGCTGCTCTTTCCGGAAAAAAAAAAAAAAAAAAAAGAGTTGAAAGAGCTAGTAGCACCTCAAAAGCATTGAAGAGCCAAAAATTACAAGTAGTTCAATAAAGGAGTGTGGCCAAGGCATTCAAAAAATTTTCTCAAAATTGTTTGAGAACTGTCAATTGATTTTTGATAATTATTGATGATTTTTCTTTAGCAATTTGTTGTTTCAGGATTCTGCAAGCCTGTTTCAGGACCAAAAGGGACTTTCAGAAATGTCAAAGAGGAACATCTTCAGTCGATGGACTTTCTCCTGAAACTCAGCTGTTTGGAGTTGAAGCAATGAATTTCTTTGCATTGTTTAAGCATTTTCTTATGTTGTAAGATTGTTTTAGTGATATGATAGAATTTTATGTTCTACAAGTGAAGAATTTCCCTGATCATTCCACATCAGCACTTGATTGAGGTTTTTCATTGGCAACAGATAACCCGTCAAGTGTTTGTTCTTTCTTCTGCATGGGTACAGAAGACAAAATGACAAACACTTTTCTTTTTAATTTAACTAAAATAAAAAGGGTGATATGTCACAGACATCTTTTATGAAAAATCCTTTCCTTAGGATTTTTCCTCCTGAGAAGCTGAGAGGCCTCAGGAACAAAATGTAAACAATGGTTATCTGCTGCTGTGGAATGCAACAGGTGGATCTTTGATTGGCCCATGTTGGTTGTTTCTAATTAATGGCCAATCACAGTGAGCTGGCTTGGACAGAGAGTTTGAGCCACAAGCCTTGGTTATCATTCTTTGCTATTCTATTCTTAGCTAACCTTCTGATGAAATCCTTTCTTTTATTCTTTCAGTATAGTTTTAATATAATAAATATAATTAAATAATAAATCAAGCCTTCTGAAACATGGAGTCAGATCCTCGTCTCTTCCCTCATGCTAAGACCCCTGTGAACACAGTCACGGGGACAGGCTACCAGGGAGACAGGGTGACCGGAGCTCCACCACCCCCACATCCCGGGCACAGGCAAATCGGGGGCATTTCTGTGGCACCCCTGCCACACTTCCCCTCCCCCCTGCCAACCCCCCCTTTGTCACTCCCTCAGCGTGGAGGACTTGGTGGCACTGCAGGACCCCTCTCTGTGCCATCCCTGAGGTGGCACCTGTGCTTTTTGTCACCACCACCCGCCAATTTGTCACCAGTGCCCCAAAACAGGGGGTGGCCCACATCCTATGGTGGGGGGGAAGGGACAGCAACATTTTTGGGGTCTCCCTCACCACTTCCACCCCTCAAGGATGCTGTGCGACTCTGCACCCCCCAGCTCCGCCTCCTCCTTCACCTATGCCCCAGGAGGTGATGCCACTGCTCACACTGGAGACACACCAGTGACACTGAGGGGACACTGTGGGTCACCTCTCAAAGGGACTGTAGGGTCACAGTGGGCTCCTGGAGTCCCCATTATGTGACAGCTGGGGGGACTGGGATGCTGTGGCGACAATTTGGGGGGTGGGTGCTCATTTTGGGTCTCCAGGGTGGACTCCAAATCCCCTGTTGTCACCACAAAGTCACCTCTCCAGACCTTGCCTCAGTTTCCCTCTTGCTCTGCAGGGACCATGCAGAGCTGATGTTCTGGAATTGGGTTTATTTTGGGGGATTTTGGGTTGGGCGCTACTGGGATGGGCTGGTGGGACAGTGCGCCAGGGTATGGCCAGGCTGGTGTTCATCTGGGGTGGGGGCTGGCCAGGCTGGGGGGCTGCAGGGCCAGGGGCTGTCCAGACCAGTGTCCAGCTGGGATCCATTGTCCCATGTCCATCTGGACCAGGGTCCAACCTCTCCTGCCCCCATCCATCCCATACTCTCTGGCCAGGGCCACTCCTCACTGCAGAGTGGACAAGACCCTCGGTCAGTGCCAAGATGACCCCAAACCCCGTCCCAGCAACCCCACCAGGCCACCCAAACTGAGCCCCAGTGCCACTGGTGTCCCCTGGAAGCCAGGCCAGCTCTGGAATTCCTGGAAAAGAAGATCCACAGTCCTGGGCTGGGGACTCAAGGGCATCCAGGATAGCAAGCACTGAGTCCATGTGGCATGAGGGGACAGTTAGGAACACAGCTGGGGACATGCCTGGGTGGATGGGGGGGGGGGGTGAAGGGGGTTTAGGGGTGGCGAAAGGGTTGGAGGGCGGGATGCACCCAAAACTTCACCAAGTCAAAGGGGAGGATGCTCAAAACTGGGGGAGGGAAGGATAAAAGAGAGGGAAAGGACCCAAAAAGGGGGAAAAGGACCCCAAATAGGGGAAGAGTGGCCCAAAACAGGGGGAGGACCCAAATGACAGGGAAAGGATCCAAAACAGGGAGGAAAAGACACAAAATAGGGAGAAGGGATGCAAAAGATGGGGAAAGGATCCAAAACAGGGAGAAACATCTCAAAGTGGGGGAAGGACACAATATCAGAGGACAAAGCGTGTCATGGGCATGAAGCTCTTCCTGCACTTGCAGGACTGCCCTTAGTGGTGGCTCCGTTGGTGTCTGGTAAGGGTAGACCTCTGCGAGAAACTCTTGCCACACTCAGAACACTCATAGGGCCTCTCCCAAGTGTGGATCCTCTGGTGGCCAATCAGGTGGGACTTTGACATGAAGCTCTTCTCACACTGCCCACATTCGAAGGACCTCTCCCCAGTGTGGCTTTGCTGATGGACAATGAGTTCAGACCTCAACCTCAAGCTCTTCCCACACTGCCCACATTTGTAGGGCTGTGCCAGCCCTGTGTGGACTTGCATGTGGCAGGTCAGGTGGCTTCTCCTCTGGTAGCTGTTAACACATTCCCCACACTCAAAAGGCCATTCCCCAGTGTGGTTTCTCTGGTGGATGGTCAGTTCAGAGCTCGTCCTGAAGCTCTTCCCACACTGTGCACACTTGTAGGTTCGTTCCCCCATGTGGATCCTCAGGTGGGCAGTCAGGGTGCAGTTCTGGATGAAGCTCTTCCCAAACTCAGGACACTCGTAGGGCCTCTCCCCGCTGTGCATGCGCAGGTGGTTGACGAGGCCGCAGTTGTTCCTGAAGCCCTTTGCACAATGGGGCAAGCAGAAGGGCCTCTCATCTGTGTGACTCGGCTGATGCCTGACGAGACAGGAACTCATGTGAAACCTCTTCCTGCATTTATCACACTCGTAGGGACATTCCCTTGTGTGGATTCTCATGTGGCGGATCAGGGAGGATCTCAGGGAGAAGCTCTTCCCACATTCTGAGCACTTGTGGGACTTCTCCCCATCCTGAAGCTGCTCATGGACCCCCAGCTCTGAGCTCCAGCTCTCTCCCCGGGCCAGGGTGGGTCTTTCCCCCTCAGATTCTCGTGATCTGTGTCTGCAACCCCTCCTCGTGAGGGATCTCCGGGTTTTTTCCTCCCCGTTGGATTCCTGTGCTGTGGAGACACTCAAAACAGCCTCTTCCACAAGGTTCTGCTGTGGGCATTTGTCCTCCCTGCTCTCCATCCTCAGCTCCTTCCCTGGTGGAGGAAGGACAAGGAGAGGATGGGATTTGCCACCGTGCCACAGGGAAGTACAAGGAAATCCCCCCAGTGCATCCCCAGCAGGACGGCGTTGGCAGCAGGGTTGTCCTGCAGCCGGGGGCCGTGCTGGGCTGGGAGATGGAGCAGGAGAGAGGGGGAAAGGGGCACTGACTTCCTCCTCACCTGCCTGGGGCTCCCGGGCCATCTTCCTCCTCACGGCCTCCTCGTTCTCCATCGGGCCAAGGTTTGGAAATGGGAAATCCTGGTTTGGGAGGAAAACAAGGGCTGAGCGTGTTGGGTTTGATGGTCCCGCTGCCCAAGTGCAGTTGGAGAAGTCAGCGCCCCTTTCAGCCTTGGGGGGCCCGGAGCCCCCTCATTCCCAGCCTCCCGCACCCCTCCAGGCAGCCGGTTTGTCCCCCGGCTCCGGGATCGCCCCCCTGCGCTCTCCCCGCTCCGGGGCTCCCGCGTTCCCCCTCGGCTGTCCCGCGTATTCCCCAGCCTGAGATCGCCGCTGTGCCCGCCAGTACTGGGCGAACGTGAGGGTGTTCCCTCCACGGGAAATTTACGGTTCGGGTTCGGGGTCCTGAAAGATCCAAACATCCCCTGCCCCAGGAAAAAACCCTTCCGGAGACCCCCGATGGATCTGGGGCAAGCTCCCCCATCCCGCTCACCTGCGGCTCCTGGAGGGGGCGATGCAGCAGGAGCCGTGGGAGCGTCGACCAAAGCAGCAGGGGAAGACGCTGGGGAAACCAGCGTGGTTCTGCTGCTCCTCTTCCTTCCACTGCTCCTCTTCCTCCGCATTCTCTGTCCCTCCTCTTCCCCCCGCTTTTATTTCACTCCCAGCCTGGCCCGGGCAACGTCGATCCCCAAAAGCAGCCGCGCTCTGCCCTGGGTGGGTTCCGAAACAGCGCGGCACTGGGAGCGAAACTGGGAGCACCAGGAACGATCCTGAGCGCAGCGGGAAGGAATTGGGAGCGCTTTCCCTGACAGTCCTGCTCTTACTGGGAGCACTGAGGGGAGTGGGAGCACACAGCAGCCGGAGGCGGCTGCAGGTGGTGGTGGGCAGGGTCAAGGTAGAGGGCGTGGTTATGCAAATAAGAGAGCGATCACGCGCTGGGATTGGTGGGCGGGAGCAGCGCGGGGTTTGCTCGGTTATGTGAGGGCCGGGAGGGGCCGGAGCGATGGCGTCAGCGTCCGGTGAGAGGGGACGGGGAGCGGGAATGGGGACAGGGAAGAGAAATGGGAATGGGGACATGATCGGAAGTGGCACCCGGAACTGGAAAGTCACAGAGAATGGGGACAGGGACCGGGAATTGGAATATGGGTATGAGACAGGGAATATTGAAATGGAAATATGGGAACAGGAGCAGGACTGTGAATAAGAGAAGGGCAACAGAGACTTGGAATATGGGACAGGGACAGGAAATGTGACTGGGAATGGGATTCAGGCTGGGATGGGAGCAGAATGGTACCGGGGTGACACGGGAATGCGTGGGTGAGAGGTGGTGACAGCAGGGAGAGTCGGAATCCTGGACAGGGGACACTGGCAACCAGGACAGAGGGACACGGAGACAGTTCCAGGGCAGGAGGGCCTTGATCAGCCGCCCCACAACTTTCACCAGGGTCTCCCAGCACTTTTGCAGCTACTGGGCCTGTTCTGCCCAAAGCCCTGAGCAACCCCCAAGTCCCTCCCAGGAACTCTCACCTCCCTCAAACCCAGCATGCCCCCCATCCCCTGGAAGATCCCCCCATGTCCCCATCAATAGCTTATTTCAATGTCTTTATTTTTACCCTGGTTTTGTGTGTTTTGAAGGGACAAAGAGAAATGAAAGGAAAATCCAGGCCATGGGGTGCCAGGAGGATGTGAAGCCCACAGACAGGTGATTTCCCAACATGGATCACTGGCACCAGGGATTGCCTGGGCTCTGCCCAGTGAGGGTCACTGGGGATCATCCAGGGTGGATCCCTCTGTGGGGGATGGAGCTGGAGCAGCGCAGGAAGCTCTTCCTGCACTTGGGGCACTCACAGGGCTGCCTTTAGTAGTGGCTCCGTTGGTGTCTGGTCAGGTTACCACTCTGAGAGAAGCTCTTCCCACACTCAGAACACTCGTAGGGCTTCTCCCCTGTGTGGATGCGCCGGTGTTTGACGAGGGTGCAGTTGTGCTGGAAGCCCTTCCCGCAGTCAGGGCAGTGGAAGGGCCTCTCATCTGTGTGAATGCGCTGGTGCAGCAGAAGATTGGAGCTGGTCTTAAACCTCTTCCTGCATTGATCACACTCATAGGGCCTCTCTCCAGTGTGGCTCCTCTGGTGGATGATGAGGGTGCAGTTGTATCTGAAGCCCTTCCCGCAGTCGGGGCAGCGGAAGGGCGTCTCCTCTGTGTGAATGTGCTGGTGCTTGATGAGATCGGACTTGGTGTAAAACCTCTTTATGCATTTACCACACTCGTAGGGACCTTCCCCCATGTGGGTCCTCTGGTGTTTGATCAGGTCAACATGCTTGCAGAAGCTCTTCCCACACTCGGGACACTTGTAGGGCTGTTCCCCTGTGTTTCTCCTCTGGTGTCTGCTCAGTTCGTAGCTCCTTCTGAAGCTCTTCCCACACTGCCCACACTCGTAGGGCCTCTCCCTGGAGTGGATTACCATGTGGACGATCAGGCCGGAGCTATGGCTGAAGCTCTTCCCACACATTCCACAATAGTAGGGCCTCTCCCCTGTGTGGCTCCTCTGGTGTTTGATCAGGTCAGGACGGTCGCAGAAGCTCTTGCCACACTGGGGACACTCATGGGACCGTTCTCCTGTGTGGATCCTCCGGTGTCTGGTCAGTTCGGAGTTCCTCTTGAAGCTCTTCCCACACTGCCCACAGCCATAGGGCTGTTCCCCGGTGTGGATTCTGCAGTGGATGATCAGGGAGGATCTCTTACTAAAGCTCTTCCCACATTCTGAGCACTTGTGGGGCTTCTCCCCATCCTGAAGCTGCTCAGGGACCCCCAGCTCTGAGCTCCAACTGCCTCCCCGGCCAAGGGTGGGTCTTTCCTCCTCAGATTCCCGTGATCTGTGTCTGCAGCCCCTCCTCGTGAGGGATCTCTGGGGCTTTTCTTCCTCGTTGGATTCCTGTGCTGTGGAGACACTCAAAACAGCCTCTTCCACAAGGTTCTGCTGTGGGCATTTGTCCTCCCTGCTCTCCATCCTCAGCTCCTGGTCTGGGGAAGGAAGGACAAGGAGAGGATGGGATTTGCCACTGTGCCACAGGGAAGGACAAGGAGATCCCCCAGTGCATCCCCAGCAGGACGGCGTTGGCAGCAGGGTTGTCCTGCAGCTGGGGGCCGTGCTGGGGTGGGAGATGGAGCGGGAGAGAGAGGTAAAGAGGCCCTGACTTCCTCCTCACCTGCCTGGGGCTCCCGGGCCATCTTCCTCTTCCTCACAGCCTCCTCCTTTTTCATCCTGCCAATGTTTGGTAATAACGAATCCTGGTCTGGGGGGAAAACAAGGCTTACTGAATTGGCTTTGATGGTCCTGCTGCCCAAGTGCAGCTGGAAAAGTCAGTGCCCCTTTCAGCCTTGGGGGGCCCGGAGTCCGCTCATCCCCAGCCTCCCGCACCCCTCCAGGCAGCCGGTTTGTCCCCCGGCTCCGGGATCGCCCCTCTGCGCTCTCCCCGCTCCGGGGCTCCCGCGTTGCCCCCCGGCTCTCCCGGGGATCCCCAAATCCGTGATTGCCGGTGTGCCCGCCTGTAGCGGGCGATCGCCACGTGGGAGCCCCCAAGATCCCTGCAGGGGCATTTCCGCCCCAGCTTTGGGGCCCTGCAAGATCCAAACATTTCCTGCCTCGCAAAAAAACCCTCCCAGAGACCCCCCTGATGGATCTGGGGCGAGCTCCCCCATCCCGCTCACTTGCGGGTTCTGGCGGAGGGGGCGATGCTGGCGGAGCCGGGGGAGCGGCAGCCTGAGCGGGGAAACCGGGGGGTGTTGGTGCTGCTCTTCCTCCTCCTCCTCCTCCTCTGTCCCTCCTCTTCCTCCCACTCCTCTGCTCCCAGCCCGGCCCGGGCAGTGCCGATCCCCAAAAGCAGCCGCGCTCTGCCCTGGTCGGGTTTCCCGCGCGGCACTGGGAGCGATCCTGGGAGCAGCTGGAGGGATCAAGAGATCAGCGGGAAGGATTTGGGAGCGCTTTCCCTGCCAGGGCCGCTCTTACTGGGAGCACTGGGAGGGAACTGGGAGCAAACAGCAGCCGGAGGAGGTGGGCGGGGCCAAACCACAGGGAGTGGTTATGCAAATAACGAAGCGATTGTGCTTGGGGATTGGTGGATGGGAACAGCGCGGGGTTATGTGAGGGCCGGGAGGGGCCGGAGCGATGGCGGCGTCGTCCGGTGAGAGGGGACAGAGAGCGGGAATGGGACCGGGGAATGAGAATGGGGACAGGGACTGTGAATGAGACCTGGGAAGAGAATATGGGAACGGGACAGGGAGCATGGAAAGAGCAACCGGAGAGAGAATATGGGCTGGGGATTGGTGCTCCAAAGTGTCCCAGTGAAAGCCAGCAGGGGCTGTGAGCTCTGCAGCTGGGCCTCCCCTGCGCTGCTGCGGCCCAGGGCCCAAAGGCGGGAGCTGCAGCCTCGCTCCTGTCTCACGAACAGGAGCCTCCTCCAGGCCCATGGCCCCTGCATGGCCCCTGCATGAGGGAGGGCTCTGAGGCACAGCGGCTGCTGACAGGAGGGGCTGCTCCGGCCAGCTGGGGGCCTCTGAGAAATGCCCAAAGCCTTGTGCTCTCTGCAGCTGGCCAAGGACAGCAGCAGGGCTGAACGGTTCGTGTGGCACAGCCAGCCCGAGCTGTGCAGCCCTAAGGCCCCATGGGAGAGGCGGCCCTCAAGAATGGGACCGGGAGTACGTCCACCAATACTGGGATCGGGAATGGATACAGGGACAGGAAGTACGGGACTGGGGACAAGGACCAGGACTAGGACCAGGAATATGGGAGAGGGACCTGTAATGGGACCAGGAATGGGAATATGGGAACGGGACAGGGAATACAGGAATGGAAATCTCAGAGGAGCGTTTGGACCAGGAATAGGAACAGGACAGGGAATATGGGACAGAAACAGGAATTGAGACCGGGAGTGGGATTCACGCTGGGATGGGAACACAACGTGTCCCAGAGCAGGGTGACATGGGAACTAGTGGGCGAGAGGGGGGTGAAAACAGGGAGAGAGGGATCCTGCACAGGGGACACCGGGAACTGAGACAGGGGGACATGGGGACAGTCCTGGGCCAGGGGCTCCTTGATCAGCTGCCCCAGAACCTCCACCGGGGTCTCCCAGTGCAGCTGGAGCTGCTTGGCCTGGGGTGCCCAAAGGCCTGAGCAACCCCCAAGTCCTTCCCAGGAACCCTCAGCTCCCTCAAACCCAGCATCCCCTCCATCCCCTGCAAGATTCCCTCATGTCCCCATCCTTGCCTATTTTTACCCAGTTTTTGGGATTTTTGAAAGGACAAAGAGAAATTAAAAGAATATCAAGGGTACAGGGAGCCAGGATGAATTGGAGCCCCCCAGGCAGGTGTCTTCCCAAAATGGATCACCAGCACTGAGGATCACCGGGGCTCTTCCCACCTCGGGTCACTGGGGATCATCCAGCGTGGACTGTCCCATGGGGGATGGAGCTGGAGCAGTGCACGGAGCTCTTCCTGCATTCAGGGCACTCACAGGGCTACCGTTAGTGGTGCCTCCATTGGTGTTGGGTCAAGGCTGAGCTCTGGCAGAAGCTCTTTCCACACTGGGGACACTCATGGGCCTGTCACATCACAAGGAGCGGAGATGGATGTCAGGCACCCACCAAAGCTGCTCTCTCACTCCCCTCCAGAGATGGAGAGGAGAGAGAAAATAGAATGTAGTCTTAATGGGTTGAGTTAAGGACTGGGACAGAAAACTCAGCAAATGCCATCATGGGCAAAACAGTTCAAACTTAGAGACATTAATTGAATTTATTACTATCAATCAGAGCAGGATAGTGAGAAGTAAAATAAAGCTTTAAAAACACCTTCTGCCCATCCCTCCCTCCCTCTTAGCTCTGCCTCCTCCCTCAGTGGGTGGAGGCAGACAGGCACTGGGGGCTCTGCTCAGTTCATTCCTGTTGTTTCTCCTGCTGCTCAAGGAGAGGAGTCGTTCCCCTGCTGCACCATGGGGTCCCTTCTGGAGACACTTCTCCATGAACTTCTCCAAGGTGAGTTCATCTCAGGGACAGCAGCTCTTCACAAACTGCTGCAGCATGCCTCACTCTCCCATGGGCTCACATGGAAGGACCCTGCTACAGCGTGGGCTCCTCTCTCCATGGGTTTGCAGGCCCCTGCCAGGTCCCTGCTCCAGCACAGGTTTCTTATGGGGTCACAGCCCCTGCTCAGGCACCCACTGCTCCAGCACGGGCTCCTCCACGTGCTGCAGGTGCATCTCTGCTCTCCGTGCCCTCCATGGGCTGCAGGGGCCCAGCTGCCTCCCCAGGGGCTGCCCAGGGAATCTCAGGGCAATCAGCTCCAGCCCCTGGAGGAGCTCCTACCCCTTGCCCTGCCCTGCCCTGGGGGCCGCAGAGTTGTTCCTCTCTCATGTTCTCACCCTGGTCACAGCTACAACTACATGATAACCAATTTTCATAAATCTCTTATCCCAAAGTTTCGGAACTCAGTACATCCCTCCAGGTGTCCAGAGTTGCCAGAGACCCTGTCGGGGGGCTCAGAGACCCTGGCACGTAGCCCAGAACACCTGGGGATTTATTATGACCTGTGGAGCAAATTACCAGCTTTGTATGAGGACCGGAAAATCACAGAAGTTTAAATAGTATAAAAACAAAAATTATAGAGGATGGAAATGTAGATTTTAGGATTTTTGGAATGTGGGTTTTGGGGACAAGATGGAGGAACTTGGGCGTGTCTAGCCTCTACTCTTGGTCTCCATCTTCTGCTGTGATGCTGGCACTTTGAGATTGGTTTAGAATAGAAGTGCACTGTCTAACATAGGTGATAGGTATTGGAAAGTAATTGTAACTATGTTACACGCAGTTTGTAGTATAAAAAGACAACACCACCCCGGGGGCGGTCAGAGTGCCTTTGGCTGCCCTGCCAAGCAGATCTCGGCTGGGCAGAAAGAAAATTTTATAGGTAAGAATTCATAAACAACTTCAAGACCAAAAACTGAAGACCTCTGATTCGTTCTTTGGATGCACGGGGTGAAACAGAGACCTTTCACACATCTCAGGGCAGCAATTAACAACTAAACTCCGAGACCAAAGGTGTTACCACCATTTCTAACTGGCCCAGCCTTGGCCAGCGGCTGGTCTGTCCTGGAGCTGGCTGGAATTGCCTCTGTGGGACATGGAGGAGCAGCTGCTTCCATCATCCTCTCACAGAAGGTGCTCCTAGAGCCCCCTCTTACCAAAACCTGGCCATGCAAACCTAGTATAAATATGGTCAGGTTTTATTACCATTATTATTCATTCTTATTATTGCCATTTTGGCTACTTTTGCTCTTAATATTACAGTTATTACTAGTATTTTTTAATCTTTTTGACTCTATATTAAGAGTGTCTTTAGTAGAACTTGAAACAAGAGGTCTTAATTGCAAGTAGAAGTTATCCTTTTTTCAGCCTCTTGCCCTGCCCTGTTCTGTGTCATTGCTGTGTGTGAAGCTGCTGCTGCCAGGGCTCCCCATTTTCCTGGTTTGGGAAATTTGATGGCATTGCTCACATGTCAGAAAGGGAGGGCTCATTCCAATCAAATGCATTGCCTGAACTCTTCTAGTCCCAGCTGTTGGAACCTTGTTTTGTAATGTTGTTGACTTTCTCAGCATCTGTTAATATTTGTGATTTTATGACAAAATGTTCTGGGATGGGATTTTGCAAGATTCTATAATCAGTGTTCAGTTTTGCTCTTGGATTTCTTAATGGTGTGTCAGAACTGAATGCAGCATTTTGGGTGGGAAGCCTTGAGTTGGAGCTAGGATTGTCTCAGCAGCAGCTGGTTTTGCACATGCAAGCAGAGATAACAAAGATTCCATGAACTGAATATTCAGCCTTGTTGCAGAATCCGCAGTGCCTGAGCGGCACTGGAGCTGGGGGAGCCTCTGCAGCCTGCGGGGTCGGACATCCCGATAAGGGGGACCCCGGGAGCCTGGAACGTGGAGACCAGATAGGGGGGACCCTCTGGGATTGCCAGGAGCCCCTGCAGCCCAGAGAGAGGGGACACCAATACACACTGGAGCTGCAGAAGGCCAGACAGCAGGGACCCCTGAACCCCAAAGTGGAGAGACCAGAGCGGGGGAACTCCTGGGGTGAATGGTTGTTTGGTGAATCTTGGTGGTTTGGGTTTTTATGAGGGTGGCTGAACCTTGGTGGTCTGGAGGTTTTTATGGACACCAGACACCTGGTGACTTCTGGAGATGGAATTGGGCAGGAGGAACACCCAAGCCAACACACTCACACCTTGTTTTTACCCCAGAAAAGGAATTTCAGTTCCCAGAGTTTGACCAGATGGAGGAGGAGACCATGAGGAAGATGAAGATGCCCTGACAGCCCCAGGCAGGCGAGGAAGAAATCAGTGCCCCTTTCCCCCTCTCTCCTGCTCTGTCTCCCAGCCCAGCCCCAGGCTGCAGGACAACCCCACTGCCAAAGCTGTACTGCCAGGAGTGGATTGGAGAAATCTTTTTCTCTGTAGCACAAAAATAAATTAATTTCCTTCCTTCCTTCCTTCCTTCCTTCCTTCCTTCCTTCCTTCCTTCCTTCCTTCCTTCCTTCCTTCCTTCCTTCCTTCCTTCCTTCCTTCCTTCCTTCCTTCCTTCCTTCCTTCCTTCCTTCCTTCCTTCCTTCCTTCCTTCCTTCCTTCCTGCCTTCCTGCCTTCCTGCCTTCCTGCCTTCCTGCCTTCCTGCCTTCCTGCCTTCCTGCCTTCCTTCCTCGCCTTCCTTCCTCGCCTTCCTCTCCTTGGCCTTCCTCTCCTTGGCCTTCCTCCCCCATACAAGGAGCTGAAGATGGAGACCAGGGAGGACAAATCCCCACAGCAGAACCTCGTGGAAGAGGCTGGTTTGAGAGGCTTGACAGTGCAGGAATTCAATGGGGACAAAAAGCCCCAGATATCCCACATGAAGAGGGGCTGCAAACCCAGCCCAGGAAGCCATGAGGAGGAAAGACCCACCCTGTGCTGGGAAAGCAGCCGGAGATCCAGATGCAGCTTGGAGCTGGTGGTTCCTGAGCACCTTCATGGCAGGGAGAAGCCCTACAAGTGCTTGGAATGTGGGAAGAGCTTCATGCAGTGCTCCAGCCTCCTCACCCACCTTTGCATGCACCTGGCTGGGACCCCCTTTGAGCAGGGCCAGATTTGAGCCAGAATACTGGGAGTCCCAGAGCCAGCCTGGTGAGTGCACCCAGCACATCCCGGAGCTGCTGCAAGTCCAGAACAGTCAGAGCCAGGCTGAGCTGGGGGAGCCAGGGGCTTGGGGGGATCCACAGGAATAGGGGTTAATTGTGGGGCTGGGATGGGAGTTGTCCTCCTGCTCCTCACCATCCTGTGCTTCCCAGAGCCCAGTCACTCCCAGTATGATCCCTGTTGCCCTCAGCATGGCTCCAATTGCTCCCTGTTGCTCCCAGTGTGATACCAGTGGCCTCTTGTATAGTCCCAGTCACTCCCTGTATGATCCCAGTCTCTTCCACCAGGGCCCCAGTCATGCCCAGTTGCCCTCAGTGTAGACCCAGTAACTCCCACTTGTTCCCAGTTGCCTCCAGCATGGTCCCAGTTGTCCCCAGCATGGTCCCTGTTCTCACTGTGGTCTCTGTCACTCCCAACAGGGTTACAGACACTCCCAGTATATCCCAGTTGCCCTCAGCATGCTTGGAGTCATTCCCAGTCACTCCCAGTATGACCTCTGTGTGATACCAGGAGAGCCCAGTCACTTCCAGTAGGAGCTCACGGAGCAAAGCTCATGGAACACCTGGAGGACCCACCCAGAGGAGGGTCCCTACAGGTTCTCTGGCTGCAGGAAGAGCCCCAAGGAACAGAGGTCCCACCAGAGCCACCACCCCAAGTAGGAGGTGGTGACAGCTCTGCAGCCTGGGGCCCCGGGACCACCAGGGGGGCCTCCAGATGGACACCCCAGCAAGTGGCTCACACAGCCCCTCCTCCTGTGCCCAAAACCCCACTCTTGGCATCCCTCATCCCTCCCTGCAGTCCCCTCCCCAACATCTGCAGGCCTCTGGGAAGAGCCCAAAGAGATGGAAGTGCCTAAAACGGTGGTGAAGTGCCTGAGCTGCTCCCAGCTGTGGATGTTGCTGTCCACAGACTTGCCCTGGTCAGTGCCATGTGGAGATGGGAGGGGGATTAGGGAATGCTGAGAAGACTGAAAGGGGGTTTTGTGTGCTCTTAGGGGCATTTCTGGTGCTGGGAGGGTGTAGGGGGCTTTTGAGGGGTCTGTGGGGGAGTTTTGGGAGTTCTGGAAGGGCTGTGCAGCTTGGAGAGAATTTGGGTGGGTCATTGGAGGGGTGGAAAAGAGTTTTGATGGATCTCGGGGCCAATTCTGTTGCATGGAGTGGTTTGGGGAGTGAGCAGAGATCTGTGGGGTGGTTTGAGGGGGCTGGGAGGGGGTTTTGGGGCAGTCGTGACCCCCCAGAGCTGCCACCAGACCCTGCCCACAAGGTGCTGCTGGGGGACAGGGGCTCCATGTAGGGGTTTGTCTTCCTGGCACCTGGGAGTGAGGGGGGATCCCCCTGGGCCATGCGTGATCCCCCCATCCTGGTGTCACCCCCTTGTCCCTCCCCACAGGGCTCCTGCCCCAGCTCCTGCTCCCCCCAGAAGGAATTTGGGGAGGGGGCACAGGGAGTGCACAGCCCCCACCAGGGGATGACCCCGGCCCAGCCCCTTTGTTCAGCGCCAAGCTGAGCCTGGGGCCACAGGAGGAAGAGGCCGATGGGAAGCAGATCCTGCAGCTGGGACAGAGCTTGGGGTCAGGGCAAGGTCCTGCCCTGCACACCTGGCTCACGTGTGACCCTGCCCCAGGACATTCCCATCCCCACTGATCCCATCCCCAAAATCTCACTCCTGGGATCCCTCACCTGTCTCTGCAATCCCTGCTCCAACACCTCCAGGCCTTTGGGAAGAGCCCTGATGCTGACAGAACTTAGATCAAAGTTACAAAGTGATGATATAGCTTGAGTTATAAGATATCAGTATAACCTGATAGATCTGTATAACCTGATATCAATAGAACCTAAATCATTACTTTTTATATATTTATATAAATATACCTAGATAACCTGAATCATACATTTTTTGTGCCTATATAACCTGATATAAATAACTTTCTACAATGCAATGGCTTGTATATGGTTAACTAGTTGCTTAATGCTGAATAGACAGAAAAAAAGAAAAAAAACCTCACCAGACGGAGAGCTTCAGAGATAGATGGGGGTAGTACTAATGAGAAATTGTGCAAAGCCAATGAGCCACAAAACAAAGAATTTAGGCTGGTTAGGACCAGACACACCAAGGAACACCATAGCTGCACATGCTCCAAAGACCAAGTTGAACACTTCGGGTGTGAAGACAGCCTTGGAAGCCTTTCCTAAAATGCCCCCCCTGCAAAACCAGGACAATCACAGACTCCTGACAGACCCCAAATTAGGAAAGTGCAACTGCAGTGCAGAAGAACTATCTAATAACCATGAGATCATACAATGTAAATGAGTTCTGGCAGGTAGGTGATGATGTTGTAGTGACACAGTGACACTGAGCAACACCTACTGTATGAATATACCACAGCACGTGACATCTAAAAACACCGCTCTGTGGGGATTTATTAGGCATCAGCCCAAAGGGATGGAATTTCCTACCCAGGGTCCCCACCAAGCCCAAGTGTGGATTTGCAGCCCACAATTTTCCCAGTTTGCCTCTCCTTTTCCCCAGGTTGGATTCCCCCTGCCCCCATCAGATGGGAGCAGCTGAGAGCCTCACACTGCCCATCCTGGCCTCTCCCAGCTCAATCCCTGCTCCTGTGACTTCTAGAGATGGGCTTGGGCAGGAGGAATCCCCAGCTCTCACACCTTGTTTTCACCCCCAAACCAGGATTTCCCATTCCCAAACCTTGGCCCGATGCAGGAGGAGGAGGAGGCTGAGAGGAAGAGGAAGATGGCCTGGGAGCCCCAGGCAGGTGAGGAGGAAGTCACTGCCCCTTTTCCCCCCTCTCCTAGCCCAGCACAGCCCCCGGCTGCAGGAAAATCCTGCTGCCAAAGCTGTCCTGCTGGGGATGCACTGGGGGGGATCTCCTTGCCCTTCCCTGTGGCACGGAGGCAAATCCCATCTTCTCCTTGTCCTTCCTCCCCCAGAAAAGAAGATGAGGATGGAGAGCAGGGAGGACAAATCCTCACAGCAGAACCTCGTGAAAGAGGCTGTTTTGAGCAGCTCCACAGCACAGGAACCCAACGGGGAGGAAAAGCCCCGGACATCAGGCACAAGGAGAGGCTGCAGACACAGATCACGGGGATCTGAGGAGGAAAGACCCACCCGAGGCTGGGGAGGTGGTCGGAGCTCAGAGCTGGGAGCAACTTCATGATGAGGAGAAGCCCCACAAGTGCTCAGAATGTGGGAAGAGCTTCAGCCAGAGCTTCAATCTCCTCACCCACCTTCAGGTGCACACAGGGGAGCGGCGCTGGGAGTGCAGGGAATGTGGCAAGAGGTACAGGCACAGCTCCCACCTCTACCACCGGCGGGTGCACACCACAGAACGGCCCTACACGTGCTTGGAATGTGGGAAGAGCTCCAGTGTTCGAGCAGTTTGGATCTCCTCAAGCACCAGCACACCAATGTCCCGAGTGTGGGAAGGCCTTCAGGCAGAGCTGTAGCTTGACCCAACACAAACAGAGCCACCACTAAGAGAAGCCCTGAGAGTGCCCTGAGTGCGGGAAGAGCTTCCTGTGCTGCTCCAGCTCCAAGCCCCATGGGAGGATCCACGCTGGATGATCCCCAGTGACCCCCGGTGGGCAGAGCCCAGTGATCCGTGTTGGGAAGGCACCTGCCTGCGGGCTCCACATCCTCCTGGGTCCCCATGGCCTGGGTTTTCTTGTTATTTTTGTCTCTTCAAAACACCCAAAACTGGAGTAAAAAAATAAAGACATTGAACTAAGACATTGATGGGAACATGGGGGGATCTTCCAGGAGATGTGGGGGATGCTGGGTCCAAGGGATTTGAGGGTTCCTGGGTGGGATTTGGGGGTTGCTCAGGGCTTTGGGCACCCCAGGCTGAGTGGCTCCAGCTGTGCTGGGAGGCCCTGGTCACAGTTCTGGGGCAGCTGATCAAGGCCCCCCTGCCCTGGGACTGTTCCCATCTCCCCCATCCTGGTTGCCGATATTCCCTGTACAGGATCCCTCTCTCTCTGCTGTCATCCTCCTTTCCTCTGGCCCATTCCCATGTCACCCCACTCTTGGGCCCATTCTGCTTCCATCCCAGTCTGCATCCCATCCCCAGTCTCATTCCCTGTCCCTGTACTGTCTATCTGGTTGTATTGCACTAAGTTGTTTCTTTAGTTATTGTTCTGCACTGGGTGATCTTGTTACTTTGCAGGGAATAGTTGATGTTGTATCACATGGTTTGTCCCGCACACACCCCTCTCCCCCAAAGCCCCGGTGCTGGTCTTGCCCTGGGTTACTCCTCCCCTCGGCCCTCCCATCAGTTGTATCCCATTGGCCGTGGCCTCTCTCCTCCGCCCCCCTTTCCCTGGGTTAAAATTATCCGCGATCAGACACTTGATCTCTTTTCCCCTCTTGGACCTCCCTTGGAGTGATTCCACAATTAAGGTGGGATTTTTGGTCCCGAGGAGAAGAGCGCCTCCCGTCCTTTACTTTGGTCCTTGTGAGATAGTGAGACCCGGGGGTCCAGAGCTGCCGAACCAGACCCCACAAAGGCCCTGGGTCAACCCTGCATTGCCGTTCCCGTATTCCAAATCCCATAATCCCCGTCCTGATCCCGTATTCCCGATCCTACTACTGGTCCCACATTTCCATATCTGTATTCCCTGTCCCACTCCCATATTCCCATTCCCACTCTCACTCCTGTATTCCTGTTCCCAGTCCCAATACCATCTTCCTAATCCCTGTCCCATATTCTCTCTCTGGTTCCTGTTTCCATATTCCCTGTCCCATTCAATATTCTCGTCCCCAATCCCACTCCAGGTCCCTCTCCCATCTTCTCAATCACATCCCAGTCCCTCTCCCCATTCCTGTCCCTGTTCCCATTTCTGGTTGTAGTCCCAATATCCTGGTCCTTGTTCTGGTCCCTGTCCCTATCTCCTATTTCCAGTCTCATTCCTGGTTCTATTCCCAGTCCCTGTCCCCATTCCCGGTCCTGTCCTGGTCCCATTCCTGAGGGCTGCACAGCTCGGGCTGGCTGTGCCACACGAACCGTTCAGCCCCGCTGCTGTCCTTGGCCAGCTGCAGTGAGCACAAGGCTTTGGGCATTTCTCAGAGGCCCCCAGCTGGCCGGAGCAGCCCCTCCTGCCAGCAGCCGCTGTGCCTCAGAGCCCTCCCTCATGCTGGGGCCATGCAGGGGCCATGGGCCTGGAGGAGGCTCCTGTTCGTGAGACAGGAGCGAGGCTGCAGCTCCCGCCTTTGGGCCCTGGGCCGCAGCAGCGCAGGGGAGGCCCAGCTGCAGAGCTCACAGCCCCTGCTGGCTTTCACTGGGACACTTTGGAGCACCAATCCCCAGCCCATATTCTCTCTCCGGTTGCTGTTTCCATGTTCCCCGTGCCGTTCCCATATTCTCTTCCCAGGTCCTTGTCTCCATTTGGGGACCCTGTCCCCATCTCTGGTCTCATTCATGGTCCCTATTCCCTTCCCCGGTCCCATTCCCAGTCCCCATTCTCGGCCCCTGCCCCCATTCCCGGTGTCATTTCTGGTCCCCTGTCCGCATTCCCGGTGCCATTCCTGGGCCCCATTCCCAGTCTCTGTCTCTAGTCCCTGTCCCCTTCCCCGGTCCCATTCTTGGCCGCATTCTCGGTCCCTATCTTCATTCTTGGTCCCATTGTCGGTCCGTCTCCCCACTCCCATTCCCGCTCCTTGTCCCCATTCCCGCTCCCCGTCCCCTCTCACCGGACGCCGCCGCCATCGCTCCGGCCCCCCCGGCCCTCACATAACCGAGCAAACCCCGCGCTGCTCCCGCCCACCAATCCCAGCGCGCGATCGCTCTCTTATTTCCATAACCGCGCCCTGCGGTTTGGCCCCGCCCACCGCCGGCCGCAGCCGCCTCCGGGCGCTGTTTGCTCCCAGTTCCCTCCCAGTGCTCCCAGTAAGAGCGGCCCTGGCAGGGAAAGCGCTCCCAATTCCTTCCCGCTGATCTCAGGATCGCTCCCACTGCTCCCAGGATCGCTCCCAGTGCTGCGCGGAGCGAGGTTGTTTCGGAACCCGCCCAGGGCAGAGCGCTGCTGCTTTTGGGTGTCAGCACTGCCGGGGCCGGGCTGGGAGCGGAGGAGGAGCGGGAGGAAGAGGAGGGACAGAGGAGGAAGAGGAGAAGCGGAAGGAAGAGGAGCAGCAGAACCACGTTGGTTTCCCCAGCGCCTTCCCCCGCCGCTCAGGCCGAAGCTCCCACGGCTCCTGCTGCATCACCCCCTCCAGGAGCCGCAGGTGAGCGGGATGGGGGAGCTCGCACCAAATCCATCGGGGGTCTCCGGGAGGGTTTTTTAGTGGGGCAGGGGATCTTTGACTCTTGCTGGACGCCAAAGCCGAACCGTAAATTTCCCGTGGAGGGACCAGCCTCACGTTCGCCCGGTACTGGCGGGCACAGCGGCGATCTCGGGTTTGGGGATCCCCGGGAGAGCCGAGGGGAGCTCGGGAGCCCCGGAGCGGGGAGAGCGCAGAGGGGCGATCCCGGAGCCGGGGGACAAACCGGCTGCCTGGAGGGGTGCGGGAGGCTGGGAATGAGGGGGCTCCGGGCCCCCCAAGGCTGAAAGGGGCGCTGACTTTTCCAGCTGCACTTGGGCAGCGGGACCATCAAACCCAACACGCTCAGCCCTTGTTTTCCTCCCAAACCAGGATTTCCCATTCCCAGATCTTGGCCCGATGCAGGAGGAGCAGAAGACTGTGAGGAAGAGGAAGATGGCCCGGGAGCCCCAGGCAGGTGAGGAGGAAGTCAGTGCCCCTTTCCTGCTCTCTTCTGCTCCATCTCCCAGCCCAGCACGGCCCCCAGCTGCAGGACAACCCTGCTGCCAACGCCGTCCTGCTGGGGATGCACTGGGGGAATCTCCTTGTCCTTCCCTGTGGCACAGTGGCAAATCCCATCTTCTCCTTGTCCTTCCTCCCCCAGACCAGGAGCTGAGGATGGAGAGCAGGGAGGACAAATGCCCACAGCAGAACCTTGTGGAAGAGGCTGTTTTGAGTGTCTCCACAGCACAGGAACCCAACAGGGAGGAAAAGCCCAGGAGGTCCCGCACGAGGAGGGGCTGCAAACGCAGATCACGGGGATCTGAGGAGGAAAGAGCCACCCTGGGCTGGGGAGGCGGCCGGAGCTCAGAGCTGGTGGTCGATGAAGAGCTTCAGGATGGGGAGAAGCCCCACAAGTGCTTGGAATGTGGGAAGAGCTTCAGCAAGAGATCCTACCTGGTCCGCCATTGGAGAATCCACACAGAGGTTCGGCCATACGAGTGTCCCGAGTGTGGGAAGAGCTTCAGGACGAGCTCCCACCTGACTGTCCACCAGAGGAGCCACAACGGGGAGAAGACCCACAAGTGCTCAGAATGTGGGAAGAGCTTTAGTAATAGATGCAATCTCGTCATCCATTGGAGAATCCACACAGAGGTGCGGCCATACGAGTGTCCCGAGTGTGGGAAGAGCTTCAGGACGAGCTCCCACCTGGCTGTCCACCAGAGGAGCCACACCGGGGAGAAGCCCTTCAAGTGTGGAGAGTGTGGGAAGAACTTCAGCAAGCGCTGCAACCTGAACTACCACCAGCAGATCCACACTGGAGAGAGACCCTACGAGTGTGATAAATGCAGGAAGAGGTTTCCGACCAGTTCTCATCTCCTCCGGCACCAGCCGATTCACTCAGATGAGAGGCCCTTCCGCTGCCCTGACTGCAGGAAGGGCTTCAATGACAACTCCACCCTCATCAGGCACCGCCGCATCCACACCGGAGAGAGGCCTGGGGCGAGGCCCTACGAGTGTGATCAATGCTCAAAGGCATTTAAGACCAGCTCCCATCTCCTGCTGCACCTGCGCATTCACACAGACGAGAGGCCCTTCCGCTGTCCCGACTGCGGGAAGGGCTTCAGGCGCAACACCCACCTCACCAGCCACCGGCGCATCCACACCGGGGAGATGCCCTATGAGTGTCCCGAGTGTGGGAAGAGATTCCGGCATAGCTCAGCCGTGAGCCACCATCAACGGAGCCACCACTAAGGGCAGCCCTTTGAGTGCCCTGACTGCGTGAAGAGCTTCGTGGGCTGCTCCAGCTCCATCCCCTATGGGAGATCCACCCTGGATGATCCCCAGTGACCCCTGGTGATCCGTGGTGGCAGTGATCCCTGTTGGGAAGACACCTGGCTGGGGGGCTCCACATCCTCCTGGCTCCCTGTGGGTACCTGCACACATCCACAGACCAACATCCAAAATCCATTTTTTAGAGCTGATTTGTCCACTCCTGACCCCAGAAAAAAATCACTTTTTGCCTCTTCTGGTGGCCATAAAAACACTGGATAGCCTTGGAGGTCTTCTGCAACATAAACCATCATTTTAATTCTCTCTGGCCCACGGGCATCTTCCACAGCCAAATGGGGAGGGACTGGGGCAAAACCCTCAATTTTCGAGACAGTTGGGTGGAAACCCCTCCAAAAAAGGTTCTTCCCACCTGCCAAGCACATGGATGCTCTGCCAGCAGGGATATATAAATCGTTTTGGTTTTTTTTTTGCCTTGAAACGAAAAGGTTTCTGTTCATTCCTTTCAAAGCCCTGAAACTGGCATAGAAATAAAGTCATTGGACTAAGGCGTGCATGGGGACATGTGGGGGACAATGATATGTGTAGGGCCATGGGGGGACAGGGACATAGACAGGACCATGTGGGACATGGCGGAACACAGACATGGATGGGAACATGGGAAACATGCATGGAGACATGGACTGGGACAGCGTCAATGCCACCACCACAGTGCCACCAGCACCTTCATCTGGGCCATGGCAAAGCGCTGCCCGATGCAGTTCCTGCCACCACATCCCCACTGTCACCACCACGGTGTCCCTGCTGAATGTCACCACCCATCAGGGCAGGGTGGGGACATTGTTCAGCTGGTGACAAGTGGCCTGGAAGTGAGTGACAGCCACCAGGGTGTCCCAGGGCCACTGCACTCAGGGGACTTCAACTGCCCCCGGGGACAGGCTGGGGACAGGGGAAAAGGTCAGTGTCACCTGGCGGGTCACGTTGCCCTGCACTGGCTGTCACCAGAGGCGTCTTGGTGGCAGCATCCACACAGGTGTGGCAACATTGTCCCCTGATGTGTGTCGTGGTTGCATCGTGTCCCCTCCCCTCTGTATGTCCCTATCCCCCACCATGGCTCCCTGTCACCCCTCTGTGTGTCCCTGTCACCCCTCTGTGTCCCCCCGTCCTGTCCCGTGTGTCCCTGTCCCTCCCGCTATGTCCCTGCCCCCACCCCTGGTGAGGCTGAAGTCCCTGAGGTCTTGGGGTCGTCGTGTCCTGCAGGGTCTCTTTGTGTCCTGCAGGGTGTCCCCGTGTCCCTCAGGATGTTCCCATGGCTGCTCCTGGCACTGAGTGTCTGCGCCCACCCTGGTGCAGGTAGAGTCATGCCACAGCACCTGTGACACCCCACGACATCCCATGACATCCTTTGATTTTGAGTCCTTCCCCCTCCATTTTGGGTCCATTCCCCGTGCTATGGGTCCCACTTCAAACCACCCCAGAACTCCCCAAAGTTTCTCACCCATGATGTCCACGCATCCCCCTGGAAGTTCCCCCAGGCTCTCGGCCACGGAACTGTTGCTGGTGACACTGAGCCACAGGATCCACAGGCTGTCCCCAAGGGTGGCTCCGGCTGCTGCCTCCAGTGGTCCCTGCTGCAACAGGTCCCTCATGGTGTCCAGGACTGCAACCCCAAACATCAGTCAGTGACCCCGAAAATTCATCAGGGATCCCAAAAATTCACCAGGGACCCCAAAAACCCCATTAGAGAGCCCCAGCCCCAAATCCATCATGACAGGTTCCGCATGCTGGCTGGTACTGCGACCCCAAAAATTCATCACACATCCCAAAATTCATCAGGGATCTCAAAAATCCACCAGGGATTCCAAAATCCCCTGCTGGGGACAATCCTGATGTGTCCCTTAAGGAGTTGACGACACCTCCAGGATGTCCACTTCTTGTAGTGTGTTTTCTTTATTTGGCAGGTTCTCTGTGTAATTTGTGGTTTTGCAACCCCTCTGTATTGTCCTCCCTGTTATTCAGTTTAGTTCTGTTTGTTACCCAGCTACTCCCTGCCAAGTTTCAAACCTCCCCCCCCTTCCCAGCTGTTAACCCCTCCTGCCCCTACCTTTGCCCCAGAACCTTCCTTACTCCTCCTTCCATTAAATGTCAATCCCTGCCCGAACCTGCCCTCCCCTTTAGAAACTTCCCTGTCAGTTTTGTATCCTTCGAAACCCCATTGGTTTACTCAAGCTGTTCTCCTCCCTTGAAATCCTTCCTTGGTTTACACATTGTATTCCCTGCCTTGTGTTCCACCCCCAGTTCCCCCAATTAGCTAGAGATTGTATCCTCCCCGAGACCCCCCCTTTATAAGCTGTTGTCTGCCCTCTGTTCAGGGTCCTGGGATCCTGCACCCGCATTGCCCCTCAGCCTGCAGGGCAGGTTTTGCCCCCGAGCAAGGCAGCATGGGCTGGATAGCTCAGTCCCTGCTGGGGACAGAGAGTCCAAATACCCAGGCTGCTCGTAGCCATGGCTACCTGAAGCAAGCTTAGTGGATATCAGCTCTTTAGTGATTATCAGCTCTCTTAGAATTCCAGCTCTTTGCTTGCTAAGGTGCCTGGCAGGCTACTGGGGGAAGCAGACAAGAGAGGAGAAGAAAGGTCCTGGCGTTCCACAGTGATGGTTTTATTGGGACGTCTGTGAAGGGTTCCAGCGACGGCTCTTCTTCTGCTGAATGGGCTAAACCAGCCCCTTTTTATAGGGTATAAAGGGATTCAAACTTGTCCAATAGTAGGGGTTGGGGGAAAGTGACCTATGGGGTTGCAGAGATAAGCTGGGGTCCGAGAGGCGGAAGACAGGAGCTTATTTTGCTATTTCATCATGACTCAGCAATTCCTATCCTTAAGCCTCAGCCCTCCATGGGGCCCTGGCCAATTCCATGGAGCCTGCTACAGACTCAGGGAGTTTTGCCATCGAATAAAGTTCCCCCAGTTCCACCCCAAGGCCCGTGCTGCTGCCTTTTTGTTTCTGCGCCAAACCTCCACTTGCAGCTGGGATTCTGCGGAGCTCCAACGGGGACTCTGTCGCGCCCCTGTTATCATCCAGCCGGGACTCAGCGCCCTGTGACAGATCCGCCACATCCACCCCTCCCTGCCCTGTGTGTCCCCCCTCACCCTCCCTGCCCTGGGGACATGTGGGGACACTCCTCTCACCCAGGTGTCGCTTCTGGGGGTCCCTGGTGAGCTGCATGGCCACGGCCAGGCCGATGCCCTAAGGTCCCCATTCTAAAACACAGTTCAGTACACACAGCACATCTCAGTCCATCCCACAGAACACAGGCAATGAGCCAAAGTTAACCCTTCCCCAGTTTCTCCCTTGGAATCTGGGCAGTGAGGCTGCATCTCAGTCCCTCCCACAAAACACAGCCAGTGAGCCAAAGTTAACTCTTTCTCAGCTTCTTTCACAGAACTTGGACAGTGAAACCCTGGCTGCGTGTCTCCTGAAAAGCACCAGCAGTAAGCCGGAAGTAACTCTTTCGCAACTTCTTTCGCAGAGCCTAAGCAACATAACTGCCCACCCAACCGTGCCCCAAATCACAAACAGCGAATCTTCACCAACAGAGCTTTCGGGAAACTAATATCTCCACCGCTTACAGGTGAGCGAAGGGGTGGAGTTTGGGTTTACTTACGAATGCTCACAAAAAATAAAAAACTTATCAGGAGATAAGTTAATTACAGCAATCACGGGGCCAAAAAAGTTCTGGTAACCTTAATTGTTGATACGGGAGCCCAGATCTCTGCACTAACACATAGAGATGCCCAGAAGTGTGGAGTGGTTCCAACAAAAAGGCAATGCTGCGTTCTTAATGCTTTAGGAACCATAGAACCCATGAACGTTGCTTTAGTCAAAGTAACGCTCCCTGGAGAAGAAAATCAATCGGTTGTCAAAATGGTAATTGGGGACATCCCGAATAATCTGCTAGGGATGGATATCCTCGCTGGAAGGCAGTGGGAAGACACTGAGGGTGTTCTGTGGTGTTTTGGCACTCCGCCACTTAACATTAGGCTGCTTCACACTGCACCAACACTGCCTTATAGTAAAACAATCAATGTGAAACAATATCCCTTGCCTTCTGGAGCTAGGGAAGGCATCAAACTGGTTATTCAAGATTTGCATGACCAAGGAATAATAATTAACACACACTCCCCTTGTAATTCACCCATGTGGCCAGTCTGAAAGCCCAACGGGAAGTGGAGGCTTGTGGTCAACTACTGTAGGCTGAATGCCAACACTGATCCCTTGACTGCAGCAGTGCTAAATATAGCTGAATTAATAACATCAATACAAGAAAAAGCTCACACAATCATGGCAACCATAGATGTCAAAGACATGTTCTTCATGATACCTATACAGCCAGAGGACATGGATCGCTTTGCATTCACATGGGAGGGACAACAGTACATACTCACCAGACTCCCTCAGGGATACAAACACTCTCCAACACTAGCACATCATGCTTTAGCTAAGGAATTAGAAAGAATACCTAAACCTGACACTGTAGCTGTGTACCAATATATTGATGACATTTTGGTGGGAGGAGAGGAAATTAAAGAGGTGGGGGATCTCCAGCAGAATATAATCTCTCATCTGGAGAGCCTTAATTTAAAGATTCCTTCAGAGAAAATTCAAAAGCCTTCTCAGGAAGTAAAATTTCTGGGAATTTGGTGGCGATCTGGTAGCACATGTATCCCACCTGACACTTTAACTTCTTTAGAGCAGATGAAAATGCCTGAAAACAAAAAAGACCTCCAGCAAGCCTTAGGACTGTTAGTACTCTGGAGGAAACATATCCCAGATTTCTCAATCATTGCTAGGCCCCTTTACAACTTACTAAGGAAAGGAGTCAAATGGGATTGGACTCCTTCTCAGGAGGAAGTATTACAATTACTGATTTTTGAAGCCACAGCACATCAGGCATTGGGGCCCATTCATCCTAAAGACCCTTTCCAAGTGGAATGGGGGTTTGGCTCCTCAGGGCTATCAATACACATTTGGCAGCGAGGTCCTGAGGGTCCAACAAGGCCTGTCAGCTTCTTTTCCCGTGGTTTTAAAGATGCTGAGAAAAGATACACTGTTTGGGAAAAGGGATCATTTGTTGTTAGCTTAGCTCTCATTGAAGTAGAGAAGATCACACGGCCACAAGCTATCATCTTGAGAGGTCCCTTCAAGGTAATTAAAGCTGTCACAAATGGGACCCCTCCACCTGACGGCATAGCTCAAAAGTCGTCAGTCAGGAAATGGTATGCTCAAATAGAGCATTACTGCAATACCTTTCCTGTCACAGAAGGTGCTGCAAAATTCTTGGCAATACAAGACGCTGAGAGCCTAGATAGTAGCCAAGACAAACCTGCTTCTGTAATAAAAGTAGCACCACCATTCTCACCTGAAATAGCAGCAAACTGTTGGTTTACAGATGCTTCCTCTAAGCAGGAAGGAAAGACTTGGAAATATAAGGCGGCTGCTTTACATATTTCATCTGGTGAAAAAATTATCACAGAAGGGGAGGGCAGCACTCAGGTTGGAGAACTCATAGCTCTCTGGAGTGTTTTGCAACGTGAGGCACAAAACACTTCTCCTGTTTACATTTATACTGATTCATATGCAGTATACAAAGGCTGCACTGAGTGGCTCCCTTTCTGGCAACAGAATGGCTGGGAAGTTAACAGAATCCCCGTGTGGCACAAAGATAAATGGAAAGAAATCCTAGAAATCACCAGTAAAGGAAACTTTTTGGTTGGTTGGGTAGCTTCTCATCAAACAGATGGGAATCAAGCAGGTGAATGGAACAACAGAGTTGATGAATTAGCAAGGCTTAGCCCCCTGAAAAAAGAAATTATTTCAGAGGATTGGAATCAACTGTTATAGTGGTTACATGTAAAAAGACAGCACACAGGTGCAAAAGATCTGTACCAGGAAGCACACGCCCACGGCTGGCTGGTTACCAGGGAAATGTGTAAAACATGCATATCGGCCTGCCAACAGTGCCGCAAGCGACTGGAAAGGCATCCTTTAGAGGATGATCCTCTGCATTTGAGGAAAGGTAAAGGCTTATGGGATGCGTGGCAGGTATATTGGTCCTTTTAAGAAGTCAGGAGGTAAACATTTTGTGTTAGTAGGAGTGGAAATTGTATCTGGGTTAGTACAAGCTGATGCTTTTAAAAGGGCCACAGGTGAAAATACAGTTAAAGCTTTGCAAGGGTGGTTTGGAACTTTTCCAAAGCCGCAATAAATTCAGTCTGACAACAGGTCTCACTTTACTGCCAAGGTGGTTCAGGATTGGGCCAATGCCGAAGGCATAAAGTGGACTTTTCACACTCCTTACTACCCTCAGGCTAATGGGATCGTGGAAAGGACAAATGGCCTTTTAAAGCAATTCCTTAAGCCCCAGAAAGCAAACTGGGACTGCCGGCTGTGGGAGGCTGTTAAGGGGGTAAATGGCAGGTGGGGGGTGAACGGCTGTCCCAAAGTCACCGCTTTTTACCCCACACCTCCAAGCATCATCCCTTCGCTGGAAGGTCCCGACGATGCAAACAATCTATCACATTACCCTGGACAACCTGTCTTAGTGGACCTCCCCACGGTGGGCGAGGTACCACTTGTGCTGAAAACCCCTCTGAATAAATACGCATGGGTAACCTCTGACGCTCTTGGAAAAGAGCACCGCATACACACACGCTGGATAATCCCCTCATTTTAAACTCCTTTCTGCCTCTCAGTGGCAGGATTTTTTGTTGTTCTTGCTTTTATAGGAGAACCCCGAGGGACATGAGAATAATCTGAAACATGATAACCTTAGTAATACTTTTCTGCGTATTACCACAATTTCATGGACAACCTCCTGGTGTGCAGCTGTGGCCTGAAGCCATCGTTCCGTACACCAATGTTCTTGGAACCTATCCCAAGGGCCGTTACCTGAGCCTGGCAACCCTAGTGCTGCATGACTCCAAGGTGTATCGTCCAAGTGACTGGAGATGGGACCAGAACGAATTGATCAGAACCCTGACAGGAACGGTTGGTGAGTGAATTTTGGTAACATGCAGAAAGGTGGAAGGAACTCTCCATGAAAAGGCCACTTCCATCAGAATTGCAGGAAATTTTATGGAAACAGGTGGAAGGAATCATCTGGACATCCCTTCAACAAAATTATGTCCCATGAAGAAATGCGGAAGTTCCAAAATAAAAAGTCCCCTCGCTCCGTGTTGCCGCCAGGAACATATTGGTAGTTATGCTTTAGGTCTCAAAACTAACAATCTTGCAATTACAAGAGATTGTAATGATTAATCACTTGATTGCTGGTACAGTTTTACTTTGATCAAACCTACTTACGTGACATGTCATTGGCAGAATGACACAGCTAGTCCATTAGGACTAAGAGGCATGGTTTACACATTCAAGATAAACACTGTACCAAAACCCACACTGAGTGCTGTAATTACACTCTCTCAGACGCAAGGTGTGAAGCCCTTTTCTAATACATCTCAAAGGGCAGACACTGCAAGGCCTGCACTGAGCACGGTAAACACAGCAATCACACCCCAATTGGCAGAGGCAACAGGAGGCCCCTTTACATGGCCCTGGTCTCAGGCCTTCCTGCAATATCGGATCTATGGGAGATGTCATGGGTCTAAACTTACTAACAGTAGTTACACATGAAGACAAGTTGTATACTTGACAAGAATGGGAGAAACAGAAAACCTGGCAGCTTCAAGGAGTAGTGGGAGAACAAATTAGCATCAGGTGTTGAATGGTTAATGGGTCTGACTGTAGCAAAGCAATTGCAATGAGTGTTTCCACAGATCAGGAAAACAAACAGGAGCAAGTCTGCACGCACCCAAGCGTACGAGACTGCTGGCACAGTTTTACATTAACTCACACTGCGGAGGTAGTTTGCCTCTGGTCCAAGGATACTCAAGACCTTTCTTTTAAATTTGTAATAAATGCTGAAACCTACTTTACCACTGTCACCACTTCACCTGTACCACCGGTCATACTCATCCCAAGAATTTTCAAGATTGGACCTTATATAATCAGGAAAACTGGCCAACAACAAATATTGTTCAATCCGGCATGTCTCTCAAACAGGTAAAATTGTTAATGCAGAGCAACGTTTCAGATATTCAGCCAGCCTGTTCTCCATTTCTGCAAACTTCTTTTGAAGGCTGGACCACTTGGCTTCAGAAACGAAGCTCTTTTAAAATTAGAACACCAAGAGACGTGACCGGTGTTATGGGTACAGGATTGGGAATTCTGAATAGCATTGATTCTGAAGTACTAATGAACAAATTGGCTGCTACAACTAGAGATCTGACCAAATTACAGCAACCACTGAGGTCATCTCTGGTAGCCTTGGGGACACACCAGTGGCTGCTGTCAAACATTTTGCCAAATTGGGAAAGAGTGAACGTGAATAATCACAAATTGGTGATTGATGCACTTAGTGCTACACAGAACAATGTTTCCCTAGCCCTCAGCTGTATCCAGGCACAATTGTGGATGCAGTCGGTCTCTGCTTCAATTATAAGAGAGGGCGAGGAAGGCACCTTCCCCACAGAAATTCGGAAAATAATTTGGGACAGTGCCACTGAATTTGAAAGAGAATTCCAATCCTGGTGGAACCTGGTGAACTTTACCTATGACCCCATTTCAAACACAGCCACTGCTTTTGTCCTAACCATACGCAATGCTTCTGTACATTTGGTCTTCCCTGTTATTGCATTAGGATTAAACCATGACAGAACTGTTCTCTATCCCACAGAACATAGGGGATGGGCCCGTCAGGTTGATGACAAATGGCAAACTGTTAATCTGGAATCTTGTATTGTCCGAGAACAACTGTTGTATTCTTGTTGTATTCCATATCTCTCAAGTGCCATACTGTACCAAGCTGTTCTTTTCTGCAGCACAGTTCTTCGTGTGTCCTCTCAGGGGTCCTCCTGGGCTCTTGACCCACCCCTGTTTATTCCAGTTACCTTCACGAGCTACAGCTGCTGCCCAACTAAGGACTTCGCAGCTGTAGCTTGTTTGGAGTAACTAGGACCCACACAGATCTTACAGGGACTCTCTCCATTAGGACCCACTTATTTAATACATAGATCTTATAATACATAGATCTTAACAGGGACTCTCTCCATAACAATACATATATTCAGGCCCCCACAAACAACAAGGGTTCATCTGTGAAAGCAATGCAATCGTAGCTCAGGATATCTGTTTAGACACAGAGCAAAACATCTGTCATTTTGAGATTCGTCCTAATGAAGCTACTGAAACCGTTCTTCTATACATAGGCAATGGATGTGCATGCTTTAGAACCATTTGTGATTTTGTTTTTGTAGAAGATATTGTGGTAGATACAAAGAATCACTCAAACTTTTGTGCTTGTAACTTTACTAAGATTGTAGGATGTGATTTCTTATGAAGCTCCAGTTACCTCTCACTACCTATTGCAATCCAACTACACACTGATCCAGAAGCTGATGCCCACTCCTATCGGAATGAACCTTACCCTTGTGAGACAACTGCTTCTCCATCAGGACCTGGTTGAAATTCTCGAGAACAAATACACCTCATTCCCCCCTTTCCTAGGAAATAAGTAAATTCTTTTACTTAATGAAAACCCTCATGACAATAAGTGTCTTTTAATGCTCCACCATGTACGTTTGATAAAGAGGTTAGTACAGCTATTCGTTGTAGTATTCCCCAGTCCCAAATTAACAATACAGTAGATAATCCTAAGCTCATCCCAACTAATATTAGTAAAACTACAATGGGGTGGCACAACTTATTAAAGATTCCATTTGCAGTTGGTGACCACCCAAAGATCACATCCCACCAGTGATGATCCATATTTTGTTTTATTCTTTGTAGAATTCTGGTTATCTCCTTTGTATCATGTTGGACAGTAATTAAGGTTTTCTTTCCACTTTCTTGGATTTCCTTTAAGATCTCCAATAGGCCTTGGTGCTTAATTAATTGTTTTACTAATGTAGGGTTCATCCCAATAGGAGTAGGTGGTAGTCTGTGATACATCGTGTAGTTAGCTTTAATCAGCTGGTGGAATGTCACTGGGGCCAAGTATGAAAAATCACACCCGATAATCTTAACAAAATTACAAATACAGAAATTAGAATGATTTCTACTAGACAGAATAAAACCATTGCTATCAATTTTTACAGCAGCACAGGAGCACAGGCAGCTCTCAGACATATACCCCCTTTTCCAGTATATATGAGCAGTTTTCTGGTCAGTGACTAGATGAATTTCAAAGTGACAAATACTCTGTTCAGTGTCCAAACACACATCCTGAGCATTAATAGTATTGCTTTCACAAATGAATCCCATCTGTTCACCAGGATTGAAACTTCCTTTCAAAATCAATTGCATTATCCCACACAATTTTCCGAATTTCAGCTGGAAAATTACCTTCACTCCCTTCCCGTATGATCAGAGCTGCTGTAGCCGGCACCCATAACTGTGCTTGTATACAACTGAAAGCTAAAGACACATTATCTTGAACTATACAAAGTGCTTCTACTATTAACTTGTGGTCTTGGTCCCCGGCCTTTTCATACTTCCTTACTTTGGCAGTACTTTGAAATCTGTCACTGGCTAGTTCTTAATGCCAATAGAGATTACTATAAAGGCTGCTTCAATTTTGTTCGGCTACCTGCTGCAGTGGCCAGTCTATTCATCAGTATTTCTGAATCAATTACATTTAAAACTCCTAATCCTGTCCCTAATATGCCAGTTAGATGTTTATTATGGGGAACAGGAACTGCTTTCTGTCCATCACCATCCCTGCCAGAGGGATGTGCTGGGCTCACACTGCAAATTCAGACACACTTCACAAGTGTATCTGACAGAGGTTTAGGTCATACTTGAAGCAGATGTTTGTTCTGAAATGTAGAGACCTCAGGGAATCTAACCTCTCCTTCCCCCTCCAAAGCACCTCATTTCCCAGATGTGTGGCAAGCAGGAATGTCTCTCCTGATCTACAAAACTTCACCCACCTTGCCCCTAGCTAAGATCAAGCTGTGGACTGTGTTCAGGGCAGGTCCAAGCCTCAAGTAAATAATGAAGGGGAAATCTGAGAGAAGAGCCTAAATTCATTGCAGTGCCTCAGAAGAAACTGGGATCAGGTTTCTGCTACTTGAAATACTCAGCACAAAAGTGATGCTCAAAATCCTACAGCCTGCTGCTGAGCTCTGAGGGGGGGTCTCTCTCTACCTCTTTTAAGCAGAATCCAACTGCCTCAGACTGGGGCAATCACTGATCCAAATCTCAGTAGGAAAAGGGATAGCTATAAATAAAGAAAATCACCTTCCTTGCTTGGGTTAATTTACCACCTGCAGTTCAGCACCCTTTACCAGTCATTGCCTGAGTGTTCAGCCATCCAGCTTGGAAAATGACCTAAGGAAACTGATTTCTTGGTGTTCCTAGTTTTAGGCACCAAGAGAGCTGGCTCCTTCCTTTCTTGTTCTGCTCCTGAGATATGCCTGTTTTTGTAACCATGTTGTCCAGCCCTCAAAGGAAGTTTTTAGGAAGGATGGGCAGGCTGGTTGGATTTTTGAGATGTTAATTTGCATTATCAACTCTACACGTTTGAGAGACCATTCTGGGTTGAATAATAGTTGTTGTTCACTCGCATTCTTTACTACGTAGGGGCCTATTTCATACACTTTGGGTTCAAGTTTGGGTAGAGTCTGAACTAGTATGGCATGTACAAGGCCCTGCTGTGGTAAAAAGTGCAGTGTCCACTTTGAATTCAAATGAAAGTCTGATAGCAACTCGAGCTCAAAGGACGGTCACTTCTACAGGCTGTATCAAGGTGAAATTACACCAACAGTCTGATTCACTTAGGCTATCACAGACTTACTGGTGTTCATATACACCAGGGGAGGTTCAGACACTGATTACATCTGGTCTCTCATAAGCCATCCTATTGATGACCCAGCACTTTACTTTGATTTCTTCTCCTCAGATTCCTTGAAGTGTTCACAGTTCCTGTTCCTGCTATTCTTGCTCCTCATATACCTGATTCTCGTGGATTACTACAGTAGATATGTTTAAATCTTTTATCTCAGAAGGTTTTCCCATGGATCCAGTATACTGATTAAATGCCAGGGACCAAGGCCATTCAGCCTTGCTTTGGATAGAGGTACTCTCTAGTTCTAAAATTTCAGTTACAATTACATACAAAACAATTCTGTAAACTAAAGTATGAGCTACTCCCGACTGCAATATACTCATTTTGCCCGAGTAAGTTTTAGTCTCAGTTCATTGTCTCCTGGTGTCACTCTCCAAGGGACTTCTAGGGCTTTCTTCACTCGAGAGTGATGGATCCAGGCATTCTGCTCCTTGATTTTGATTGCAGTGAAGGTGGTGAGAAGTACTTGCAGTGGTCTCTCCCACTGTGGTTCCAAAGTCTTCTCTGTAAGAGACTTAACATATACATCATCCCCAGGCTATCTAACTCCCTGCTCCAAGTTCCAGCCACATGTTTCTCAATTACTCTGAGCTGTTTGCTTAATGCCACCATGTAGGTGGACATACTGGACATTCCCTTTGTATTCTATATGGTCTTCTATAAGGCATTCCAAAAGGATTCAGCATTCCTTTAGCTCAAGGTTTAGTTTGAATTTGCTAGTGGAAGAGCTTGGGCTAGGGTAGATTAACTTCTTGCCCCAGTCTTATTCATTCGCTCCACCTGGCTGCTTGATTGGGGGCGGTATGGGGTGTGAAGTTCCTAACCTATGCCCAGATGGTTACTAATCTGTTGCACTATTTTGGAAATGAAATGTGATTCTTTATCTGAGGATATCGTGGCTGGAACTCTGAAGTGTGGTATTATTTCTTGTAAAAATAATCTGGTCACCTCTTGAGCTTTGACAGTTCTGGTGGGGAATGTTTCTGGCCACCATGAAAATGTATCTATCAATACCAGTAAATACTGATACCCCCCTTTCCTTGAGAGTTCTGAAAAGTTAATTTGCCACTGCTGTACAGGCCCATGGCCTCTCCCAGTCTGACCGAGTTTCGGCCGGGGGTATTTTGGGGTTAGTCTGGAGGCAAGGATCACACTGTCGGCTTACCTGAGTGATAGTGGCTATAAATTCCTGACAACGATACGATAGTTTCAATCAGATGTGTGTTCTAGAAAGCCTGTGGAAATTACTGCTTCAGAGTCAACACTTCATTTCAATGCACTCTGTATCACTGGCAGCCTTGGTCATTTTGAGAAAGGAGCCACATTCTATAAAAGGCTTTTAAGTTGTTAGGCCCTAGTGTGTTTTCTGGTGCCCTTCCTTCACTAGTAACCACGAAAATGGGAAGGGATTACTAGCTCTCTTTCAATGGTAGCCCAGCCCTTGCAGTTGTACGTCTCTTTTGATTAGTATTATTGTATTATGGCTTACCTTCGAGGAAAATCTGTACCTCACCCTTTGCTGCTTTCTTTGCCTCTCCATCTGCCAGCTCATTTCTTTCCTCCAATTTTAAGCTCACTCTCTGGTGTGCCTTAATATGCTTTTTCAGGTAGCTGAACTGCTTCAGCAGCCGGATTGTCTCTTCTTTCCCTGTGAGGTCAGCAGTCCCCTCTCCTTCCAGATGGCTCCATGTGCAAGTATGACTCCAAATGCATACCTCGAGTCTGTGTAGATGGTTATTCTCCTCCCTTTTGCCCTTTCCAGGGCACGGGTCAGGGCAATTATCTCAGCCTTCTGTGCAGAGGTACCTGTTGGTAAGGGTCCAGACTATTACCTCTCTGCAGGTGGTCGCTGCATACCCAGCATGTCGCTTCCCATTGGCAACATAGCTGCTCCCATCAGTGAACCAGGGCTCTGCATTGTCCGGATGAATGTCCTTTAGGTCTGGGCGGCTGGAGTAGGTAGCTTCAATGGTCTCCAGGGAATCATGGTGTACTGCTTCTCCTTGATTTCTGCTGAGAAAAGAAGCTGGGTTGACAATATTAGTCACCACTATCTCTACATCATCCTGCTCTACCATGATGGCCTGGCATTTCAGAAACCTCTGTGGTGAGAGCCAGTGGCCACCCTTTACTTCCAGTGCTGCACACACTGTGTGGGACACTAGCACAGTCATTTTTGTCCCAGGGTAAACTTGCATGCCTCTTGAATATTCAGCACGACTGCTGCTACAGCTCTGAGGCGACCTGGCCATCCTTTGGCTGTTGCATCTAGTTGCTTGGAGAAGTAGGCAACTACCCTCTGGTATGGACCCAAGTCTTGAGCCAATATTCCCAGGGCAATTCCTTGCATGGAAAATAGAAAGAATGCTTTACTTACATCTGGAAGTTTCAGAGCTGGAGCCGACATGAGGTCACTCTCTCTAGCTGGTGAAAGGCCCGTGTGGTGTCTTTTGTCCACTGGAGATCTCTGTTTCCATTGGCAATAACAGCATAGAGGGGTCTGGCGAACAGCCCATAATTATAAACCCACAGCTGGCACTACCCTGCCATGCCTAAGAAGGTTCAGAGTTCTTTCGTTGTCTGGGGTTTCAGGGTTTGGCATAGGGCTTCCCTGCCTTAAAGTCTGCAGCTCTTACTTCTTAAAGTCTGCAGCACTCACTTCTTACCCCAGGTAGATTACCTTCTGTTTCACTACCTGTGCCTTTTTCTTTGAGACTCTGCATCCTTGGGATCCTAGGAAATTCAAAAGGCTTACCATCCAGGCTTCTCTTGCTTCCCTCGTCCGAGTGGCTACTAGAAGATCGTCCACGTACTGCAACAGTCTCCTTTCCTCTTGTGGAGCTTCCCGGGACTCTGGGTCTTTGCAAGCTGTTCTCCAATCGGAGTGGGGAATTTTGAAGCCTTCAGGCACATGGACTATGTGAGCTTGAGTTTGAATGCAAAAATTTTCTGGCTGGCTTCGTGGATAGGGAGGCAAAAGAAGGCATCTCTTAGGCCTAAAACAGTGAACCAGGTTAGCTCAGGTGCGAAACAAGTTAGTAAAGTATATGGATTTGCTACCACAGGGTATAAATTCTGTGTCATATTATTAACAGCCTTTAATCCAGTACTATCCGTTATTGGGCTGATTCCTTCCTTATGTTCCTTTTGAGGATACTACTCAGTTCTCACTAGTTGTGTTCTTTCCTTAAGCTTGATTACCATGGGGGGCATCTTTCATTCTCCCTGGTACAGCAGAGGCCCATACCCTTGAAAACACTTATTTACTTATTCTAATATCTCCTTACTAATGTCTTTAATTTCGGTGTCCATTAATGTTAAGCCTAACCTCTTTATATCATTTGCCTCCAGAGTAACCTTTCTCATTTAAGAATGTTTAGCAAATTGAGCGAATTGTACAAAAGCTTTTAGGTACACATAGTACACATGTTACTTTAAAGGTTTGCACAAGTATGCCTTCTCAGACTGGCCAGTTGTTCAGTTGTTCCCCACACTACAACATAAACATTCTCCACAGGTACTAAAGCTTTATTTAAAACTTAATATATGGCCTTTGTGTCGACTAAAATGTGACCTCCTTTTGGGGAGGTCATCTTTATCCTCCCTCCCTTACCTTGGGACCTTAACAAATCATATGTATTCATTTTGCGAACTGTGATTGCTTTGCATTTCAGCATGATAATCTTTGTTTGATTTCATACATTGCTATCTTATGCTGTATGCTGAACAAAACGTTTGATTTACTTTCTCTTTGCCTTGTTTTCCTTTTCAAGGGCCAAGACCAGAGGGTGGTCTGATCTCACAGTCTCTTTGCCATTCTGGGTGATTTCTTAAAACAAAAAGACATTTCAGCATACAAAAACCCCATCCCATTTATCTTCCTATTTTAAAACAGTACTAACTGCACTGAAGTATTATAAATCTTTTTATTTTCTGAGCTGCTCCTACTGGCAGCCTTCTCCCAGTGAGCCCCTCCCAAAAGGGGCTAATTTAGGAACCACTTTGCTCTGGTCAGTTCTCATTACCTCTTTCTCCCTACCCTATCTTGCTTCCACTCAAACCTCTTTTCACAGACCTTCACAGTAGTTTCTCAGTTTTCCTCCTACACACACACAGCTCCAGGTATCAGATGTGATTCCCACACACAAGCTCTAAGACCTTAGGTTCTGAATCCGCTTAATCAGAAACCTCTAATTTGCACTCGAGGCATGTGCCCTGATGCTCATTAGAACTAGCATTTCTCACAAACACCGCACTGCAATAATACCTGCACATCCAGCTTTTGCCCACAGGTCATTCCCATGTTCCCTGGGGAGACAGGGCAGCCAGAGGTGTCCCTGTGCCCAGGGGACAGCCACTGTCACCTCATGCAGCGTGCCAGCCTCTTGATGCACCAAAGGCTCCCTGAAATTGCCCACAAAGGCAGGCTCTTCTGTTTGTTACAGAGAATTTTAAATCCCTACAGCAGACTATTCTCAGTCCAGACTTGCTATGGTACCAGCTGAAGTCTCATTAACTAGTTCATCTCTTCTATCTAAACTCTGTTTTACAAACTTAAGCACTGTGTCTACTTACACTTGTTTTACTGCCTTGCAAAAAAGGCTGTACTTGTCACAGCTGAAATTCTGATATGCCCACAGACACAGACACACATGCCCCCCCCCCCCCCCCCCCTTTATCTCAAATTCACAAGAGCCAAAGCTTGAATTGCTGTGAGGGGGAGAATTCTTGGAATTCCTTTAACTCGCTTTATCGTAGTTAAGCATAAATCACCGTACTATAGTTCTCCTGTGTAAAATGCTACTCTTGTTGCAACAAAATTTTAAAATCTCCACAAACACCACTATACAATCTGAGAATCAAATTACCACAATGCAGCGGAAGAAAATCACCACACAAAATCACTGGGAAAAGGCATATCTCTCAAAGTGCTCACTTTTCTCAACACAACACAGCATACCATAATTTGGCATTTACTCACATCAATTTTTCCTGGACACAATCAAAATAACAGCACACAGTCTAGAGATCAAGTCCAAACATCCAAGGCAAAGGAACTCTCTGAGCTCATACTCACGGTTAAAATGCACCAAATTTACACAAATCACTACATTTAAACACAATAAATACCATTACTGTCGTTCCCCCACTCGCTTCTCCGCGGGGCACTTCTCTCCCTGCCCCCGCAGCCTGCTGCAGCTGGTGCCTCAGGCCTCGCTCGGCTGCTTCAAACACGGGTAGAACTCACCCCCCCGCACTGTAGGGCACTGTAGATTTACTCTCTTTTATACACCATACACTTATACACTTGCACGATTAGAAACACAGTGCACTGACCACACAATGCATTAACCATACAGCAACACAGTGTCTGGACACCACACACACACACACACACACACAAACAAAGCACACATGGGTTCAGCAGTTCTGCTGTATTAGAACAATGAACCCGCAATACACACACACGGGTTCACCTGACCCACCACCAGGGTCACTAGCGGTCTGCTCTATCAGAACTATGAACCCCATCTCTACTGCAGCTGCTCTATCAGCTGAACCCAGACGTCTCTTACTCTCCTTTCCCTCCCCCGGGGGCTCCTCAGTACATACTGTATCTTCTTCCGCAGGCCAGCAGGTCGTTGTCTGTCCTCGCAGGTGGCAAGTGAGACCAGCGGAGCCCCACCAGGAAAAAAAAATCCTAGGGTGCGCCTTGGAGGTCCGTCTATCCCCCCTGCCCCTGCAGGGACAGAGAACTCCTAGCTGGCTCGCCAAGAATGTTTTGCAGAGAAAAGAAGAAACCTCACAATTTTATAAAAGTTGTAAAGCTCGGTGTGTTTATTTACGGCACCGGACGCATGCGGAGAAAATTCTCCCCAAAAGGCATGCGTACCCCTGAAGACCTCAGGTCTCCTTTTATCCCCCTTCCAAATGCAGATGCATACAGTTTCACAATAGGTTCATACATATTCATTCCGCGTGACATTTATCGCCAGTTCTTCTTTATCAAAGGAATTCCTAGGTCGGGGGCAAATTGACCTCCTGGTCTTTTCTGTTTTTCTTTCTCTGTCTCCTTGCTGTCTCCGGCATGCAAGTTTTCCTTCAGCTATGGCCTCACAGACTTTTCACCTCTCCTAGACACTTCACCTAATTCAGAATGGATCTCTACTCTGTCTCACAGTCAGGCAGCCCCCAGGAGGCCCAGCCAGCCAGACCTGTTCCATGTTCTTGAATCCTTGGGGCCCTGCAGCATCACAGCGGCCCCTTGGTTCCATGACGCCCTGTATGATCACAACAGATCTTTGTTTCCATGAGGCCCTGTAGGATCATAACAGATCTTTGTTTCCATGAGGCCCTGTAGGATCATAACAGATCTTTGTTTCCATGAGGCCCTGTGATATAACAATGGTCTCCTTGGCTCCACAGTGGCACACTGGCCCCTTGCTTCCATGAGGCCTTGCAGTGTCAAAATGGTTTCCTTGCTTCCATGGGACTGCACAATGCCACAATGGCCCATTGGTTCCATGAGGCCTCAGAGTCCCAAATTGGCCCCTTGGTTCTATTGGGATTCTCAGGGTCACAATGGCCCCTTGGTTGCACCAGGCCTGGATGTGTTACACTGGCCCCTTGCTTCCATGGGGGCCCACAGTGTCACAGTGGTCCCTTGGTTCCAGTGGGTCCTGAAGTGTCATAATGGACTCCATGGTTCTATGAGGCCCCAAGATGTCACAATGGACTTTTGATTAAAAGAGCTTTTGTACTGCCAACAACAGCCACCAACAGTCTTTTTGGTTCCATGGTGTCACACTGGACCCTTGGTTTTATGGGGACTCACAGTGTCAGAAGGGTCTCCTTGGTTCCACAAGGCCCTGTAGAGCCCCTTGATTCAACGAGGCCTCAATGTGTCATAATGGCCTCTTGCATGTCATGAGGCCCCTCAGTGTCACAAGGCACCTTTGGTTCCATGTGTTCCAGCACTGTTCCATGAATCCTTAGTTCCATGGGGCCCTGTAGTGTCACGATGGACTCCTTGGTTCAATGCTGCCATAGAGTGTTACAACTGCCCCTTTGGCCTGCCAACACTCCATAGTGTCACAGTGATTCCTTGATTCCATGAGGCCTTGTAGTGTCACAATGGCCCCTTGGTTCAGTGAGGCCTTTGGTGTCACAATGGTCTCCATGATTCCATAAAGCACCTGGAAAGACAGATGGTTCTTTTCCATAGGAAGGAAAGCACAGGGCAACAATTTTCCAAGGGCTGATGAAACGCAGCCCTCAACACTCCAAGATCAGCTGCACCTGTCAGGTGGCCCCTGGGAGGCCAAACCAACGAGATCTGTTCCATGTCCCATGGTTCCATGGGACACCACAGTGTCACAATGTTCTCCTTTCTTTTTAAGTGTCATAATGGCTCTGTGCTTCCATGAGGCCCTGTCACAACAGACCATTGGTTTCATGGAGCCCCACAGTGTCACTGTGGTCCCCTTGGCTCCACAAGACCCTGAAGTGCCACAGCGGCCCTTTGGTTTCACAAGGCCTCAAAGTGTAAAAATGGCCTTCATGGTTTCATGAGGCCCTGCTGGGTCACAATGGACCTTTGGTTCCATGATGCCCCAGAGCGTCACAATGGTATCCTTGGTTCCATTGGACCCTTCATCCCATGGAGACCCACAGGGTTCACTGCAGTCCCCTTGGTTCCATGAGGCCCTGCCATGCTGTAATGGCCCCTTGGTTCCAGTGGGTCCCAAAGTGTCAGAACAGTCTCGATTGTTCCATGAGGCCCCACAATGTCACTGTGCTCCCCTTGATTCCACAGGGCCCCACAGTGTAACAATGGACTCTGGGTTCCCTGAGGTTCCTCAGTCACAATGGTCTCCTTGGATCCGCAGTGTCACAGTGGCCCCTTGTCACTGAAGATGCAGACAGAAATGTGACACAGACACACCGAAGTCATGCAGCAACAGATGATTTTATTGTCGGGCTCCCCCTTTTACAGGGGCTTTGAATTTCCTGGGTTTGTACACCATTGGACAAGGGTCCCAACTCTGCCCAGCTCACTGGCCAAAGATGTGGGTGCATCCATGGTTGAAGGGATTGGCTGTGGTCCTCTTGTTTGAGCTTCAATCCAGCCTACGAGTGACATACCCGAGGACTTGTTTACTTTCACCATCTAATGAACGAGGTTGGTCTAGTAAGTGTCTGTCATGGCCAAATTATTTATGCAGCTGTAGAACAGCTATAGCTGTCACAGATCCCATACACCTGTGAGCATCTGAATGTTTCAGCAGGTTACCAACACTTTCTTCCTGGATTACAGGGGGCTGTTCTGCTCCCTGTGCCCATCTACCAGCTCAGGAGGACATTTGTCCTGAGGACAACCTGTCTTACTGTTGAAAACTGAGGCAAAGAAGGTGTCCAGTACCTCAGCTTTTCCTCATCTTTAGTAACCATATCCTTCCCTGCATCCAGTAAAGAATGGAGATTTTCCTTTCTCCTCCTTTTGCCGTATGTATTTATAAAATCATTTTTATTATTCTCCATAGAAGCAACCAGGTTAAGTCCTAATTGAGCTTTCACCTGTCTAATTTCCCTTCTCATGACCTAACAACAACCTTAAACACTTCCTTACTTTCCTGCCCCTCTTCACCCTTCAAAAGTGATGCACCCTCTTTTTTCCCTTGAGTTCTTGCTAAAGCCCCATGCCCAGCTGTCAGGATCCGTCCTAGTGAACGGATGACCTGATGGTTCGTAGGAGTGATCTCAGGGTGCAAAAACCAACACGGTACAAGGGGGTTTGCAGTGATAATCAAAACAAATGCAGTTTTATTGAAATAACCACAGCAAAAATGCGATAGAGGGATTAAGGGACAGAAAAAGATAGAGAAAGAGAGAGAGGGGGGAGATATAGCTACCAACTCAGAGACGAAGTCCTTTGGTCCAGTCCAGTTGAGGGTCTGCCTGTTACGCCGGGGAGATCGCAAAGGCACAGTTCATTTGCACCCCAATTATACTCCTTTTGTTGGGGGAAGGGAGAATGAATTTCGCAACTGAAACAAAGGATAGAAAGGGGGGTACACAGAGTCCAAGCTAGGCAGCCGGAAAGAACCTTTGTTTTCTTGGTCCAGTGGTCACAACCTCCAGGCAAACATTTTGCTTCGGTCAGCTTGCCTCTCCCACACACCTCCCCCAGACTGGGGGTTTCAGTCCCAGTCCTTGGAAGGAGCAGAGGGGTCTTTTAGGAGTTTCATGTCTCAGTCCTTGATGGAGAAGCTTCTTACATCTCAGTCTGTCTGTCACGGTGGTTGTAAAACAGGTGAGGGTCTTCTGTGGGAGACCACCCGAAACTCAGGAGAAGTCCAGCCAGGCCGAGAGGTGGGACAGCTTCCAGAACTGCTACTGTTGCAAACGGGGCATGATGCCCCTTTTTAGCATACAGCAAACACACCTGTGAAAACAAATAACAGTGTGCTTTCAGGTCTCAGGGCCTTTGGCATGTGACTTTCTGCTTCAGAGCCAGAGATTCTAGACAGGGAGGGTCTTCTCTTCAGTGGTCTCCCAATGACAATTGTGAGGCAGATGAGGGAAAATTCAGATAGACTCTCACACCAGCCAGGCCAGATATTGTCCTTGCTGGCTCATTTTTTGGCATATAGGGCAGCCTCCTCCTATGCCTTCAAGATTTATTTCTTGGTATGCCCATCCTTTCTGGACAATTTTGTTTTAAAGGGCTTTTTCCCTTAAAAAAACAGTACCTGGTTCAGTACTTCCTAAACCTGCGTCCTGAATAGGCTGAAGTCTGATCTCTGTAAGTCCAGTGTAGAAGTTTTGTTGATGCCCTCTCCTTGTTTAACTGAAAATTGATAACTTGATTATTTCATGTTCATTGTACCCCAGATGGCCTCTGACCACCACATCGCCCACCAGCCCTTGTCTCTTTGTGAACAACAGGAGACAGAGCTTTTCCTGGGAGTGGGAATTGCAGGAAACCTCCCCAAAGTGCAGCTTGGAAGGTTCAGCCTGGAGCTGAGGAGAAAGCAAAGTCCCTCACAGGGCAGAATGTTGGTGCTGGAGGTGCGGCAGCGTGAGGCTGGGCCATGGCCGGGCTCTGTGTGCCAGGAGCCGGCAGCGCTGGGTGCAGGGAGCCCAGGGAGGGCACAGAAACGCTGGGTGAGAAATGCTGGGGCACAGCGAGATGGGCGAGTGCAGCCGGCCGGGGCAGAGGAGCAGCACGCCCAGGGGGCACAGCCTGCAGGACAGATGGCCAAGGGCTGGGCAGGGCTGGCAGGGCCACAGGCACACAGGCCTTTGTGCCCTGGGCTCGGGCAGTGCCTCTGGAGGCCCCACAGGAGGAATTTTCCTGGCAGGGGCTGCACTTTGCTTCTCCCTCAGCCTCCCTAGGGAGGCTGGCAGGGGCTGCAGGTTGATGCCATTTGTCCTTGCTGCCCCTCACAACCCCCTGGCCCACAAACAGCCCTGACCCAGCTATGAGGGAAAGGCCCTGCTGGCCCAGGCTGGGCTCAGGGCTTGGCCTTTCTGCTTCCCCCAGCCAGCCCAGGCCTTGCTCAGCATTGCAGTTCCCTGCTCAGAGCCTTGGGCTCCCTGCAATCCTGGCCTCAAGGATCTGCTATCAGCAGTCCCTGGGGAGCCTTTGGCAGTCCCTGCTCTCAGTGGGGCCCAGCCATGCTCCAAGGGACTTGGAGTTTTGCTGCTGACTCCTTGAGCAGCTTCTTCATCCTTCTCTCTTTGCCTGAGGCTCCTGGACCCAGCCCCAAATCCAGCGTGGGGCTGATAAAAATACAGAAAGACCTCAGGAGCTCTTTGTCTCCCTTGCATTGTCTTTGGGACTCCAGGGCTTGTGCAGTGATGGGAGTCAGTTTGGAGTTTTCTTCAGGAGGGAGATTCCAAAATGCACCTCATGATGGTTTTTTAATCAAGGGTGCATTTTTTAATTTTTCAGTTCATTGAAGAGGTGGCAGAAGCATTCCCTAAGTGATCTTGATGGTGAATTTCTCCTTAGGAGGTCTGGGCATGGAGAAGAATGAGCCCCTTGCAAGCTGAGCCTGTTTGGACAACCTGCTCCTCATGCCCAGCCTCACCATCGCCCCCTGGGACTGAGATCCCAAAACATCCAAAAATGTTAATGCGATTTATTATTTTATTTTTATTCTGTAAAACATTATTTAGTGTTAATATTTTTCATTTATATATTTAGTATATTTATGTTTATTTATAAGAACAGTATTAGTTTTTATTACCTTGTTTTTATATTTATATAAAAAATCAATACAGTTTTAGTAGCAATAAAAAAATGAATGCTCAATGTTTCTAAGAAACACAATTCCCTTCATTAATTAATTAAGCTCTAGTAGCTCTTTTTAAATTCCTGTTCCTGAAAACTAGTTATATTTGTAGTCTTTATCTCATCTTTTTTTTTATCTCTTTACAATACAGGATCAATGGGGGGGCACTTTGGGGTCCATTGAGACATTTCTGGGGCAGTTTTGGGTCTGGGGAGGGAATTCAGAGAGAACTTGAGGGTCTGGAGGACACTTGGGGGAGACGAGTGGGCACTTGGAGGGGCACTCAGGGATTCTGAGGGACAGTTCGGAGTCTGGGACAGCACTTGGAGGTCCAGGGGGGCCTTGGAGGTCAGGGAGGGGAATTTGGGGCTCTTCGGGGTCCGGGGCAGCAATTGAGGGGCTCTGACTGGGCTCTCGGCAGCGCGGGGTGTGATGGGAGTTGTAGACATGGGTCTGATACGGTTTAACGGGCCCGCGGAGCATCACGGCAGTTGGAGGCGCAGCTGCAATGGCTCTCAGTGGAAGCGCAGGGAATGACGGGAGATGAAGTCCCGGCTGTATAACCCCTGCAGGTCTGCCGCGGAGCATGATGGGAGCCGTAGTCCCAGAAGTGGCTTTAACGCAGCGTTTGAGGGTCCGGGAAAGCTCCTGGGGGACACTTCTGCATCCGAGCCGTGACTTGAGATCCTCGGGTAAATGTAAACGGTTCGAGAGCACTTGCGGGAGAGCTTGGGGAGATCTTTAAGGCTCTTCAGGGCGCGGGGCACGGCAGGAGTTTCAGGCACGGGACTGTGTTCTGAGGGGCTCTGGGGCCGCGGGGGATGAGAGGAGATGAACTTCCAGAAGTGGCTGTACCGGGCATCTGTGGGGTTGGGAGCACTCAGGGGATCCGGGGACGCTTTTGGGGGAATCTGAATGGGCGCTGAGGGGGCACTGAGGGATCCTAGAGGGTCTGGGGGACACTTAGGGGACAAAGGGGTGGCGGACCCCAGGGTTCTGTGGAGCCCGGGACATGACGGGCATTGTAGTCCCAGCTCCAATGGGGCTCAATCGGGCCGCGGGGCATGACGGGAGTTGTAGGCGAAAAAAGGTGGTGCCAATATCACGTCCTATACCAAGCGCTGATTGGCTTCGGGCGGTGATGGGCAGAAGCCTCGGCAAATGGGGTGCGGCAGAGGCGGGAAAAGCCCATTCAACTTATCCAGTCCTTCCCAGTACAGCCCAGTTCATCCCGAGTACAGACCAGTACAACCCAGTACAGGGCAGTTCATCCCAAGTAGAACCCAGTACCACCCCAATGCCCCTCCAGTCCCTCCCAGTACAGCCCAGTCCCTCCCAGTACACCTGACTCCATTCCCAGTCCCTCCCAGTCCATCCCAATGTCATCCACGGGATGCCCCAGTGTTCCCAGTCTTCTCCACAATGGCCCCAGTGTCCCCAGACTGCACCTGTATCCCCCAGTATCACTCCCAGCTTGTCCCAGTCCTCCCCAGTGTCACTCCCAGTATGTCCCAGTGTCTCCCACAGCGTTCCCAGCGTTCCCCAGTATGTCCCAGTCCTCCCCAGTGTTTCCAAGGACAGTTTCATTTCTCACGGTGGCCGTGGCAGCCAAACCCAGCAGTGGGGTCAGTGCAGTGCCCATGCCCACAGCCCCTTGCAGGGGCCCAGTGCAGCTTGGGCTGATGATCCACCCTCACAGCTGGCCCAGGGCAGCTCTGCAGTGCCTTTGGTGGCACCTGGGGCTGGCACACACCTGGGCAGTGTGTCTGTTTGCAGTGGGGAAACTCAGGAGTTTGAGATTGCTGCAAAAAGCACAAAAAGGGAAAACCCCTCTTAGGCTGAGTGCAGCCAGCTCTGCAAGCACAGCAGGGCCCAGGGCAGTGAGGACAGACAGGATGGGGCTGGGCAATGTGGAGCAAGGTTGTCCACACTGGGTCAGAGCTCCAGGCACAGCTTCTGTGAGCAGGCCAGAGCTGCTGAGGAGAGACCCTGGGTCAATATCAATCACAGAATGCTGCAATCACCTCTGCTCTAAAGGGAAATAAAATAAAATACTTCCTTTAAAAAAAGAATGTGTATTTTTTTACAAGGTCCTTGAAATCTTTTTCCATAACAGGACTTGGAAAACTTTAATGACCCTCTCAGGGTTTTTGTGTTGTTTACATCAGACTAAGTCCCAGAGAGTGTCTTCAAAAAACTTCTCAACAACTCAAAAATAAATTGAAACTCTGAAGTTTCTTGAAATTTTAATGGGTCCCACTGAGGAACACGACTGGGAAAGTGTCCCCAGGTTCCAGTTAGTGCAGAACACTGGAGGCAGTGGTGACAACTGGGGACAAACAAGGCAAAGGTGTCTCTGGTGCTGAGCACACCTGGATGTGTTTCAGGACTGCAAAGGGCCAATGCCTGAGCCCCAGCCCCTGGCCAGGCAGATCCTGTCCCTCCCTCCTTGCTCAGGGCTCTTCCCAGGATGGGCACTGGCATGTGGGGATGTGCAATGGCAAGGGCAGGAGCATGGGGCGGCCCCTGCCAGGCTGCTGAGCAGGGACAAGGAGGCAATGAGGCCCCAGCCCTGCAAGGGTCACTTGTCTCCTGCTCCTGCCTCAGGCCCAGGGCCAGCAGCCATGGCCAAAGCGCTGCCCAAGTTGGCTCTGGCAGGGCTGTCTTGCAGCTGCTGCCCATCCCTGTGCCCTGTGCAGCCCAGGCTGTCCCACGGTGTCCCTGCCCTGCGCCTCTGTCCCTGCAGGCTGTCGGCATCCCCCGGCTGCCCCACCTGGCTGGGCCCTTCCTTTGCTGACAGCTCTGCCTCCTGCCTGCCTCTGCCTGCCCACACAAAGCCTGGGGCTGATACCAAAAGTGTTCATTTCATTTTTACCCTGCCTGTGAACTTTCAGCACAGGAACAAGGCATGCAGGGGCTGCTTTCCCAGCAAGGATGGTTGGAAGAGGAGGACATCTGGCTCAAGGGGGCAGGAACAGAGAAAACAAGGAGTGAATCTGGGAACTTGGGGTGGGTTTTATGGGTAAATTGTAATTCACATTTAGGGACTGTATATAAGCAACATACTGGTAGAATTACATGTCCACATAGGGTTAGGAGTTATCCCATGTTGGACCTCAGGCATGAATAAATGATTCCCTCTGAAATAGCAAATGACTGTTAAGGGGGCTTTTTCAGATATCTCAGAGATTTGGTGTCAGTGGGGCCTCACAGAACCAAGGAGTCAGCTGTGACACTGTGCAAACTCATGGAACAAAGGGTCCATGGTGACACAGCAGAACCCCATGGAACCAAAATCCATTTTGGCACATTGGGGCCTCATTGAACCAATGGCCCATTGTGATACTGCGGATCCAAGGAGACCATTGTGACCCTGAGAAACCTCTTGGAACCAAGGGGCCATTGTGACACAGCAAGGCCTGGTGGAACCATGGGTCCATTGTGACACTGCAGAACCTCACGGAACCAAGGTGACCGTGTTCTACTGTGGGACCTCATGGAACAAAGGGTCCATGGTGACACTGCAGCACCAAGGAGACTGCTGCTGGCAGTGTGAGAGCTCATGGAACCAGAAGTCCATTGTGACACAGCAAGGCCTGATGGAACCAAGGGTCCCTTTTTAAACTGTGTGGCCTCATGGAACCATGAGCCATTGTGACACAGCAGAGTCTCATGGAACCATGGAGGCCATTTGTACACTTTGTGGCCTTGGGAAACCAAAGGGCGATCGTGGCACTTCAGAGCCATGTGGAACCAAGGGGACCACAGTGACACTGTGGGGCTCCATGAAACCAATGGTCTGTTGTGACACTGCAAGGCCTTATGGGATCATGGAGACCATTCTGACACTACAAGGTCTCATGGAAGCAAGTAACCATTGTGACACTGTGGGGTCTTGGCAGGCCAAGGGGCAGTTGTCACACTGTGCGGCACCATGGAACCAAGGAGTCCATTGTGACACTCAAGAGCCCCATGGAACTAAGGAAACATGAACAGTGCAGGACCCCATGGAACCAGAGGTCTATTGTGACGTTACGGGGCCTCATGGAATCCTGGAGGCCATGATGACACTTGGAGGCCTCGTTGAATCAAGGGGCTCTGCAGGGCCTCATGGAACCAAGGAGACCCTTCTGACACTGTGCGTCCCCATGGAACCAAGGGTCCAGTGTGACACCATGGAACCAGTGAGACCCCTGTGACACTGCCAGGCCTCATGGAAGCCAGGGACCATTGTGACGCTGTGGAGCCCCAAGGAAACCAGAGGCCGGTGTGACACATCTGGGCCTGATGGAACCAGGGATCCAATATGACACCACCACTGTGACACTGCAGGTCCCCATGGATCCCAGGGAACAGGGAACAGGTCTGGTTGGCTTGGCCTGACTGGTCCAACTGCCCTTGGCATGTCAAGGATCTCTTCTCATGTACCAATGAAGCCCTGGGGCTCTGGGCTTTCCTTCAATTGGAAAAGAACTGCTCTTCTCATTCAAGCATCCTTGGCCAAAATGGCATTCCCCCTCCAAAATTCCCAATATCCAGGGATTGTTCCCAGACAAAAGCTGCCATTACAGACAGGTCTGGCTGCCCTTGTCTTCCTGAGAGCTGGCTCTCACCTGCCTTCAAACACTGGGGCTCAGTGCTTTCCTTCCTATGGAAAAGAACCGTCTCTCCTGCCCAGGTGGCCATATCTGAATTTGGTATTTTTCCTCCAAAATTCCTATGTTCACGGGGTTTTCCTCCCAGACAAAAGCTCCCAGGACAGACAGCTCCGGCTGACCTTGGACTCTGGTGGTTGCCTCTATTCTGCCCTGAAACCCTGGGGCTGCACCCCTTCCTTCCTATGGAATGTAACCATCTTTCTTCTCCAGGTGCTCATGGCTGAAATTGGGACTCCACCTCCAAAAGTCCTATATCCAAAGATTTCTCCTGCAGAAAAGCTGCCATTACAGACAGGTCTGGCTGGCCTTGGCCTCCTGAGGGCCAGCTCTCACCTGCCTTCCAAACAGGGGGGCTCAGTGCTTTCCTTTCTGTGCAGAAGAATTAGCCTTCTCCTCCATGCCGAAATTGGCTGAAAATGAGATTCAACATTCAAAATTTCCAATATCCAAGAGTTGCTCCCAGACAAACCTGCCAATACAGAGAGACAGGCCTGGCCTTGGCCTCTGGTGACTGCAGGTCATCAGTCCCTGAAACACTGGGGCTCTGTGGTTTCCTTCCTGTGGGGATCACTGTGACATTGTGGGGCCTTCTGAAATGAAGAGATCCTTGTGGCACTGGGAGGATGCCGTGGCACCAAGGCCATCACTGTGGCTCTGTTGGGCCACACGGTCCCAAGGGGCCAGTGTGAAGCAGCAGGGCTTTGTGAAACCAAGAGGCCATTGCTGCATTTCAGGGCCTCGTGGAGCCAAAGGGCCTCTGTGATCCTGCAGGGCACCGTGGATCCATGGAGAGCATTGTGGCATTGCAAGGCCCCATGGAATCATGGAGACCATTGCGACACTGTGGGGCCCCATGGAACCAAAGGAACATTGTGACCCTGCAGGGCCTCATGGAACCAAGGGAACATGGAACAGATCTGGCTGGTTTGGCCTCTCAGGGGCCACGTGACAGGACCAGCTGATCTTGGAATGCTGAGGGCTGCCTCTCATCAGCCCCTGGAGAACTGGGGCTCGGTGCTTTCCTTCCTATGGAAAAGAACCATCCCTCTTTCCAGGTACCCACAGCCAAAACTGATACTCCCCCTGAAAAATTCCCTATCTGCAAGGGTTGTCCCAGGCAAAAGCTGCCAGGACAGAGAGCTCTGGCTGGCCTTGGCCTCTGCTGGTCACCTCTCATCTCAAGGAAGCCCTGAGGTAAGTATTTGAACAGGTTTGACTGCTGAGACATCAATGAATCTCTCCTCCTCTGAAAAACTCAGACGCTCTTCTAATAATATTGGCCTTTTTTTCTCATTGTGTATTATGCATGACTGTTGCCTTCTCAAGGCGTGGCGACCTGGTTCTCAGTCCGGCACGGTGGCCCAAAGCCCAGGGTCACTCGGTCCATGTGCTCCTGACACCAACGTGGTGGACAGCAAATGGCGTTTATTGAGGGTCACAGGGGTTTTTATAGCTTGGGCAGTCGGTGTCATTTCCTTCTGCTCACGTCCGGCTGGGTGCGGCCAGGTACGGAGCGAAGGTCTGAGTGCAGGGGGGGAATGACCTGACTGACCGTACAGCCCAAATCCTGCCGCACACACAGATCCCTGACTGACCGTACAGCCCCATTCCTGCCGCACACACAGATCCCTGACTGACCGTACAGCCCCATTCCTGCCGCACACACAGATCCCTGACTGACCGTACAGCCCCATTCCTGCCGCACACACACAGATCCCTGACTGACCGTACAGCCCCATTCCTGCCGCACACACACATCCCTGACTGACCGTACAGCCCCATTCCTGCTGCACACACAGATCCCCGACTGACCGTACAGCCCCATTCCTGCCGCAAACACAGATCCCTGACTGACCGTACAGCCCCATTCCTGCCGCAAACACAGATCCCTGACTGACCGTACAGCCCCATTCCTGCTGCACACACAGATCCCTGACTGACCGTACAGCCCCATTCCTGCCACACACACACAGATCCCTGACTGACCGTACAGCCCCATTCCTGCTGCACACACACACACATCCCTGACTGACCGTACAGCCCCATTCCTGCTGCACACAGATCCCTGACTGACCGTACAGCCCTATTCCTGCCGCACACACAGATCCCTGACTGACCGTACAGCCCCATTCCTGCCGCACACACAGATCCCTGACTGACCGTACAGCCCCATTCCTGCTGCACACACAGATCCCTGACTGACCGTACAGCCCCATTCCTGCTGCACACACAGATCCCTGACTGACCGTACAGCCCCATTCCTGCCGCACACACAGATCCCCGACTGACCGTACAGCCCCATTCCTGGTGCACACACAGATCCCTGACTTACTGTACAGCCCCATTCCTGCTGCATGCACAGCCCTGACTCTCCACAGAACTTTTGGGGATTTTGGGGTTTGGAATGGGAATTTTGGGGAATGTTGGAAGGAATTGGAGGATTTTTTGAAGAAATTTTGGGGGGATTTTGGGGGCATTTTGGGAAAATTGGGGGAATTTTTAGGATGTTTGGGGGCTCCAGGCGGTGCCGGGCGGCACCGGGGGACAGCTGTAGGAAACTGGGGAAACTTGGGGGAATTTGGGGAAAATATGGAGAATTTCTGGGATTTTGGGGGATTTTTGGGTATTTTTTTTTTTGAGATTTTAGACAGTTTGGGGGGAATTTGAGGGTTTGGGTGATTTTTAGGGGGAGTTTTGGGGTTTGAAATGGGATTTTTGGGGGAAATTTTGCGGAGTTTTTGTAAATTTTGTGGCTTCAAATGGGAATTTTGGGGGGGAAATTTGGGATGTTTTTGAATTTTGGGAGACATTTTTTAGGAATTTTGGGATTTTATGGGAATGTTGGGTGAGATTTGGGGGAATTTTGAAGAGATTTTGAGGAATTTTGAGGAGATTTGGGGGCTCCAGGTGGTGCTGAGCAGCTCCAGAGCACAGCTCTGGGAAATCCAATTTTTTTCAGGAAATTTGGGGATTTTTTGGGATTCGGGGGAGTTTTAGGGGAGGTTTTGGGATTTTAAGGGGGTTTTATGGTGTTGAAATGGGAACTTTTGGGGTTTAAATTGCAATTCTTAATGGACTTTGGGGAAATTTTGTGGGGTTTTTTGGACATTTTGGAAGGAATTTTGGGACAGGTTTGGGGGATTTTGGGGCCTCCAAGCGGCCCCAGCTCAGGGAACAAGGGGATTTTTGAGGAAATTTTGGGATTTCTTGGGGAATTTGGGGGATTTTTTTAAATATTGGAAGACATTTCAGGGAGATTTGTGGAAAGTTTGGAGAGCTTTGGGGAAATTCTGGGAAATTTTAGGAACTTTTGGGGCATTTTTGGGGTTGCAATGGGAATTTTTTGGGAATTTTGTGGGACTTGGGGGGGATTTGGGGAAATGCTGGGGGGGTTTGGGGGTTTTGAGGGGAATTTTTGGGAATTTTGGGGGAATCTTTGGGGGGCTGGGAGTTGAAATGGGAATTTTTGGGGGTTGAAATGGAAATTTTTGGGGGAATTTGGGGGATTTTTTGGGTACATTGGGAGAATTTGGGGAGATTTGAAAAATTTTAGGGGAATTTGGGAGGATTCTGGGAATCTTTAGGGGGATTTTGGGATTGAAATGGGAATTTTGGGGATGTTTGGGGAATGTTGGAAGGGATTTAGGGGATTTTTAGAAGAAATTTCGGGGGAATTCAGGTGATTTTTGGGAATTTTGCAGGATTTTTGGAAATGAGGAAAAGAATTTGGGGGAGTTTTGGGGGAATTTTTGGGAATTTGGGCTCCAGCTCTGGGAATTTTGCGGATTTATGGGGGTTGAAATGGGAATTTGGGGGAATTTTTGGGACTTTTTGGGAATTTTGGGGTTTCTGGGAGATTTTTTGGGGTTGAAATGGGAAAATTTTGGGGATTTTGTTTGATGTTTTGGGAATGGTGGAAGAGATTTTGGGGAATTTGAGGGGATATTTGGGGGTCCTGGAATGGATTTGGGGCAGTTTTGGGGAAATCTGGGGAATAACTAGGAATTTTGGGGAGAATTTTTGGGAATTTGGGAAGAATTTGGGGGTCCAGTTCTGGGAAATTCAGAAATTTTGAGGATTTTTGAGAATTATTTTAAAACTTGGGGGATTCTGGAGGGCATTTGGACAATTTTTAGAGAATTTTGGGGAGAATTTTGGGGATTTTTTGGAATTTGAGGGGAATTTGGGGGACAAGTTCAGGGAAATTTGGGATTTTTGAGGGATTCTTTTAAATTTGGGGGATCCTAGAGGGGATTTGGGGGCTTAAAGAAGAAATTTTAGGGTTTAAAATGAATGTTGAGAGATTGAAATGGAATTTTGAGGGGATATGGGGAATTTTTGGGGCAATATTGGGGTCTTAAAAGGACTTTTGGGGTTTAAATTGAATTTTTGGGTTTTCGTTGGGATTTTGGGGGATTCAAATGAGAATCTTGAGGGTATTTTGGGTTTTAATTGGGATTTGGGGAAAATTATAAGGAATTTTGGTGTTCAGCACTGGAAAAAATTTGGAATTTTGGGGAATTTTTGGGCATTTTTGGGTCCAGCTCTGGGAATTTGGTGAATTTTCAGGGTCCTGTGAGGAGTTTTTAAGAAATTTGGCAGAAAATTTTGAGAATTGTGGGGAATTTGGGGGTTCTGGAGGAATCTGGGAGGAATTTGGGGAATTCTGGGTGGAATTTTGAGAATATTTTGGGGAGGATTTGTGTTGTCTTGGGATATATTCGGGAAATCCTTTGGGATTTCGGCGATTTCTGAAGGGATTTGAGGGGTTTTGGGGGGTCCCGATTGGGATTTTTGTGGAATTTTGGGGTTTTTTTGGGCGATTTTTGGGGTTTTTGGGGCTCCCGGCCGAGTTCACCTGGTTTCTCCACCTTCGCCTCGGCGGCCATCACAGTTCCGGACGCGTCCCTGGGGCCTGGCAGGGGTGAGAGGCTCGTGAGGGATCCCAAAAATCCCCCAAAATGCCCCAAAATCGCCTCAAATGCCCCCAAAATCCGCGGCCCCCCCCCCCCCCCCCCCCATCGCCGCCCTCAGGAGCTGCCGCTTCCCGCCTTCCACCGGCGCCACCTCCCACTGGTCTACCTGCCTGTCAATCACAGCTTGCAACCAATCAGCGGCCTTGAAGGCGGTTTCTAAAGGCCGCGCCATTTTAGCTTTTTTTGACTACAACTCTCGTCATGCCCTGCGGCTGCATAAAGAGCTATTAAAGGCTGGACTACAGCTCCCAGCATGCCTCGTGTCCTCTTAGAGCGCCATTGAGGCGGGGCCTACAACTCCCGTCGTGCCCTACGGCACTACACGTTAGTATCGATGGCTGGCCTACAATTCCCTTCATGCTCCGCCGCCCTATAGAGTCTAATGGAAGCCGGGCCTTACACCTCCCGTCATGCCACGCAGCCACACAGAGTGCCCGGTACACGCCCCCAAATGTCCCCCCAAACACAAAGTTGCTCCTCAGTTGCCCCCCTGGACCCCCAAGTGCCTCCCAGGATTCCTAAGTGATCTCTCAGCCCCCACTCAGGACCTCCGACTGCCCTCACGGACTCCCAGGTGCCCCCCTAAACCTCCCCCCGCCCCACAGACCCTCAGTCTGCGCCTACAATTCCCATGCTGCCCAGAGCTTACAACTCCCATCATACCCCGCGCCCCACAGAGGCCAGGTAAAGCCAGGATCCAGCTCACCAAGTGACCCTGAGTGCCCTCAGACCCAAAGTTTCCCTCAGGTGCCTTTTGAGTGTCCCTTAAATGGCTCCTCTGACCCATAAGTGGCTCTTAGGACCCCCAAGTGCCCCCAGACCCCCAAGTTTCCCCATCGAGTAACTTCCTGACCTACAGCTCCCATCATGCCCCGCGACGCCCATTGAGTTCCGTTAAAAACACGCATACAACTCCCATCAGGCCCTGCGCCCCATAGAGAATCATTATAACCCATAGAGTCTTACAGGGACTCATTATAACACATAGAGAATCATTATAACCCATAGATCCCCATTACAAGCTTGCATACAACTCCCATCATTCCCCGCGCTCCATGAAGAATCGTTATAACCCATAGAGTCCCAAAGAGAATCATTATCACCCATAGAGCCCCATTACAAACACGCATACAACTCCCATCAGCCCCCGCGCCCCATAGGGAATCATTACAGTCACGCCTACAACTCCCATCATCTCTCGCGCACCACTGCGCCCCAGTTACTCGCTTACAACTCCCGTAAAGCCCCGCGCCTCCCATAGCCCATCATTGCAGGCCCCGCCCCTCCCGCACTACAACTCCCGTGCTGCCCCCCGGCGCTTTTCCCGCGGTTTTTCGCTCTCCTCAGCGGCCCCCGGCCATGATGGCGCAGGCTCTGGAGCGCTGGCTCCGGGAGGAGATGGAGCTGCCGCCCTCCGCCATCCCCTCCCCGGCCGCGCTCCGCAGGTCGGGACCAGCCGGGGACCCCCATGGGGACCCCCCTGAGGCAGGGAGGGGCGGGGGGTTTCCGGGGGCCGGGCGTGGGAACTCTCCGAGGGCTCCGTGCGGGGAGAGCGGGAAAGTGGTGGGAGCTGAAGAGGTTTGGGGTCCCCTTGTAGGGTCCTGATAGGTTTTGGGGGGTCCTGGGGGGATTTTGGGGTCCCTCTGGAGAGTATTGGGGAGGTTTTGGGGTTCCTTTAGAAGGTCCTGGAAGGGTTTGGGGGTCCCCTTGGAGGGTCCTAGGGGAATTTTGAGGGTCCTGAAGGGATTTTGGGGTCACTTTGAAACATCCTGGGGCGTTTTAGGGTCCCCTTCGAGGGTACTGGCTGGGTTTTGGGGGTCCTGGCAGAATTTTGGGGTCCTTTTAAAGGGTCCTGAGTGAATTTTGGGTCCTCTTGGAGGGTCCTGAGGGGGTTTAGGGGTGCTGGGGGGATTTTGGGGTCCTTTTGAGTGGTCCTGGGGGGATTTTGGGGTCCCTTTAGAGGGTCCTGGGTGGGTTTGGGGGGTCCTGAGGTGGTTTTGGGGTCTCTTTGGAGGGTCCTGAGGAGTTTTGGGGGGTCCTGGGGATGCTTTTGGGGTCCCCTTGGAGGGTAATGGGGAGGTTTGGGGAGGTCCTGAGGAGATTTTGGGATCTTTTGAGAGTTCTGGGGGGTTTTGGGGTCCCTGTGGAGGGTCCTGGGGATGCTTTTGGGGTCCTTTAGGAGGTCCTGGAGAATTTAGGGTCCCCTTGAAGGGTCCTTGGGAGGTTTTGGGGGGTCCTGTGGGGATTTTGGGGTCCCTTTGGAGGGTCCTGGGGTGGTTTTGGGGGTCCGGAGGGGTCCTGTTGGAGTCCCTTTTAGAGCATCCTGAGTGGATATGGGGGTTCCTGGGGGTGATTTTCGGGTTCCTGGGTGAATTTTGGGCTCCTGGGTGAATTTTATGGTCACCCCCAAATGTTGGGGTGCCCCAATTCCCTCCCCTGCAGGCTCTGCTCCGGCCCCGCAGCCCCCATTTGGGATTACGTCATCCGCCACGTCCGGAACCAGCGGTGAGGGGAGACCCCAACATTGGGGAGGGCGAAAAACCCCAAAAATTGAAAGGAGACCCCAAAATTTAAGGGGAAGGCGGGGGAGATGTTTTCCGGGCCTACAGCTCCCATCATCCCCCGCGCCCCACTGAGTTCCATTATAGCCAAGCCTACAGTTCCCATCATCCCCCGCGCCCTGCTGAGTTCTATTCTAGCCAAGCCTACAACTCCCATCATCCCCCGCGCCCCACTGAGTTCCATTATAGGCAAGCCTACAACTCCCATCATGCCCCACGCTCCATTAAGTTTCACGATAGCCGGCCTACAGCTCCCATCGCGCCCCGCGCCGCCCATAGAGCATCATTGCAAGCCCCACTCCCCTGAACTACAGCTCCCATCATGCCCCGCGCCGTTTTTCCCGCTCTTTTTCCCGGTTCTCCCCTCACAGAATTTTTGGGGTGTCCCCACAGGAACGTGAAGAAGATCCGAGGAAATCTGCGCTTGTATCCGAAATCTTGGGGGATCCTCAAAAATTTGGGGGTCCCTGGGATAGAAAATTCTGGAAACCCCAAAATTTGGGGGTTCAACCTTCAATTGAAGGGGAGGTTTTTGGGGGATCCCCAAATTGTTCCTTAACTCGGGGTTCAGGTACGGGCACCTGCAGGAGCTGGAGGTGAGTGGGACCCCAAACCCTGAGGGGGAATTGGGGTGGGGAAGCCAAAATTTTGCGGCGTTCCCTCAGATTGAGGACATTTTGGAGAAATTTTGGGATTTTTGGGGAATTTTCAGGAATTTTAAGGGATTTTTTTTGGATTTTGGGGGAGTTTTTGGGATTTTTGGAGGGGATTTGAGGGAATTTTGGGGGGTCCAGGGGAGTTTTGGAGCTTGAAATGGGATTTTTTTTTGTGGGTGAAATGCAAAATTTTTGGAGAATTTTTTGGGGTTTTGTGGGAATTTTGGGAGGGATTTGGGGGGTTTGGGGCATTTAAAAGTGATTTTTTGGGGGATTTTTTTGGGAATTTTGAGGATTTTTTTTGAGGGATTTTTGGGATTTTTCAAGGTTTTTGGTGAATTTTGGAAAAGACTTTGGGGAGTTGTTGGGATTTTTTGACAATCTCAGGGATATCTGGGTGAATTTTGGGGGGAATTCAGGCAGATTTGGGGTCCATTTTGAGCCTAATTTTTGTGGGATTTTGGGGGGTATTGGGAATTTTTGGGAAAATTTTGGGGGATTTTTGTGGAGAATTTTGGGTGATTTTTTGGGGGGAATTTTGGGAGTTTTTGGGATTTTTAGGGGAATTTTGTGGATTGTTTTGGGAATTTTTTTGGGAATTTTGGGGGAATTTTTTTGGGAATTTTTGGGGATTTTTTGGGATTTTTGGATATTTGGGAATTTTCAGGGTTTTTGGGAATTTTGAAAAAGATCTTGGGATTTTTTCACAATCTCAGGGCTACTTGAGGGAATTTTGGGGTGAATTTTGGAGGATTTAGGGTCAACTTTGAGCCTCATTTTTGTGGAATTTTGGGGTTTTTCGGGCAATTTTGTGGGTTTTTTTGGGGGAATTTTGGTGGAATTTTTGGGGGGAATTTAAAGGATATCTGGGGGGGCAATTTTGGGGATTTTTTGGAGGATTTGGGGCCATTTTAATCCTCATTTTTGTGGAATTTTGGGGTTCTTTTGTGGGGTTTTCCTGTTTGTTTGGAAGTTTTGGGTATCAGAAGGATGGTGGGCACAATCTCAGGGATTTTGGGGTGAATTTTGGGCAGATTTGGGTCCATTTTGAGCCTCGTTTTTATTAAATTTTGGGGATTTTGGGGGGGATTTTTTTGGGGGGCAATTTTTGGGATTTTTGGGGGGCAATTTTTGGGAGATTTTTCAGGGAGTTTTTTGGGGGGAATTTTGGGATTTTTTAGGGGAATTTTGGGGATTTTTGGGGGATTATTTTGGGGGGGAATTTTGGGTGAATTTGGGTGGATTTGGAGGTCAATTTTGAGCCTCATTTTGGTTTTTTTTGTTGGATTTCCCCAAACTTGGGGAGTTTTGGGTATCATGAGAACCATGGGCCCAATCTCAGGGATATTCGGGTGAATTTTGGGTGCATTTTGGGCTGAATTCAGGTGGATTTGGGTCCATTTTGAGCCTCGTTTTTATAAAATCTTGGGGTTTTGGGGGGAATTTTGGGAATTTTTTTGAGCCTCGTTTTTATAAAATTTGTGGGGATTTTTGGGGGATTTTGGGGGGGAATTTTGGAGAGTTTTTGGGGATTTTTTTCAGGGAATTTTGGGGTCAATTTTGAGGCTCATTTTTGTGGGATTTTGGGGTATTTTTTTGTGGGATTTTTCTCGGTTTTTTGTGAGTTTTGAGTGTTGTGAGAATCCTGGGCACAATCTCAGGGATATTGGGGTGAATTTTGAGGTGAATTCGGGCAGATTTGGGCCAATTTTAACCCTCGTTTTTGTACAATTTTGGTTTTTTTGTGGGATTTTCTCAATATTTTGAGAGTTTTGGGTATCGTGAGAACCCTGGGCACACTCTCAGGGACATTTGGGTGAATTTTGGCTGAATTCTGGCGCTTTTGGCCCCGTTTTGGTGCAGGCCGCTCCGGCTCGGCCGGGCCAGCAGGGGGCGCTGCGCGCGGCCGTGGAGCGGCTCCGGAAAGAGGTGCGGGACCTGGGGGACGCCATTGCGGATGCACAGGAAACGGCGCAGCACCTCGGTGATTCCGGCCGGAAACGCGGGCCCCGCACAAAGATTCCTACCCTCAAAACCTCCATTTCGGGGGCTCCCCACCCCCAAATTTTCGGGTCCGCGCCATCTTTGGGGTCTCATGATGCCCCTAAGTCCCAGTTTTGGGGTACTCACCATAAATTTGGGATTCCTTGCCCACTCAAAACCCCAATTTTGCAGTCCCTGACCCGCGCCTAACCCCAAATTTGGGGTCCCCACCCCTAAACTTTGGGATTCCCCCAATTTTTATGGTCCCAGAACCTCTGAACCCCAAATTTGGGGTCCCCTGAACAC